>ML793069.1:272938-285138 GCA_009831015.1 Picea engelmannii
TATATTGTATCCTCAACAGACTAACCGTACACTGCCAGCTGTACTGGACAGTTGTACTTTCTATTTTTGTCTTGTTTGAGCATATATAGCTCAACCATCTTACATTGTAATGGGCTGCTGAATCTCTTCAGTTCTGTTCTGTATCTCTTCATACATTTGAATATACTATTCTTTTCTCTCTGCATTTATCTGTCCTTCACAATTTATCATTTGTAACCGCTCTCAGAGGAATAATGCAACTAAACCAGGTTATCCTTCCACTGTCATGAGGGGTTGGAAAGGAACAACACTTATATTGTCGAATCGTTTTCGCCAAGCGGGTGCTGCTAGGGCTCACTCTCCATCTGCAAATAAGCTCACTTCCTCTCAGAGTTATGGTCCATGGTGCCACGTTTGAAACGGTTGCAGGAGCTGGGCCATTATTTCCAGCGACAACCTTTCCTTTATGTAGTGCATGAAATTATCTAATTTCATCGTGAAAATAATCCGAAAAGAGGAGACGAACCTCCCAGAGAAACTGAGAACACATGGACTCCGTTATGTATTCCAATTATAGCCCAGTGAATCGTCTGCCCAACAAATAGTTATCATGAGAATAATAGATGCAGGAGCGTGTTTCATTGCTTGCCAAATTATATGTTTGCCATCATCCATTAAGAACTGGATATATAATGGTGACATTGCAAAAAAATGTAAATGTACAAAAGAGTGCAACGATAATTCCGCTATCAGATGCATCGCTCCAAAGCTGTAAAAGAATCATCTCGACCTGAGGCTTTGACAGTGGTTTTGGTGTTGGTCTTGACACAATTATTTAGCATAGCAGAACTCATTCGGACAAAGGTTGTCAGCAATTATATCACAAATAATTACATACACTCGATCGACTCGGCCTTACAATGCATGAGCTCGCCTTCATATCTCGAAGATCAATGAAGAAGTAAACCACACGGTGTTTGAGAATCTTTCATTCTTTCACTCCAGAATATGTTTCTGACTTGCAAACTAGATCATGCTCTGATTTTTACATCTTAGAAATCTGGATACTTCTATTGATGTATTTTTTTTTTTTCCAAGAAAGTCTGTTGCTTAGTATTAAGTTGATGTGCGATTTAGTGTCTAAATTCAAGATTGAGCTCATATATTTCACTCTTCAATAATAATAAAAAATTAAATAAATGAAAATTTTATATGTCTCGTCTAACTTTTTGTTAAATGATACAAGGTTTGTACCTCAACAGATTTGATCCTTATGGACACTTCATAGAATTAAAGTAAAGATAGATCTATATTAAGTTTAGTCCACATGTCACTGATGACTTATTTATATGTTGCTTTATCCGTCTGCTTGGCCCAAACCTGATGACGCATATACTTTTGCAATAGGATACCTCGCACATCTTGAATCTCACAATATTTGTAAGCAATCACTCTCCTTCTGACCTCCAGACTAAATCTAGATAAACTTTTATTGTTCGGGGATTCCCGCATCATCATAGACTAGCTTAAAAATAAAAGCAAACTACAGGTCACCACTCTCTTCGGCTGGAAGGAAAGGATAAGAGAAATCCAATCATCATTCATCAAACTAAACTTCAAATATACTTATTGAGGAAACAACAAAGAAGCCAATTGCTGCACTCAAGAAGAAAGCTAAAATCATTACCTACAATCTCTGGGTGGACGGGCAAGAAAGCCGCACACATGTTCTAAAATTATTTTAGAACATCCAACAGCTATATGATCAGTCTCTAAGTCCATCCTCCTAACAGAGCACAACTCAAAATTATTATTAGTGCTGACCTTTTCCACAACACATTTCTGCTATTCACTACCATTACTATTTTGGCAGACATAACTACTTTTTTTTTTTTTTTATGTAATGACCATCATAGATTGTACTTATAATTTTCCTCTAGATTTTGTTTATCTTATTGTGTAACCTCTCGAGCAGAAAACAAAATTATACTTCTAATATAATTTATGAAATTTTTATGTGGAAAAAAAAAAGTATTTGTCCAAAGAAATGGTAGGCTCGATTATTTTTATTTTTTTAGAAGCTTATGATATGGAATGGATGCTTAAATCAAAGTCATAAATTAAAAAAAATAAAATAAACGTGGTATAACTTAATGTCATAATTAAAACATTGAAAAGTGAAAAAGTGAATTATGTCATCTTATCTGTAAAAGTGTAAAAGTGACACATGTAAAAAGTAATAAGTAATATGTTGGGTTCGATATGTCATGTTTTTAAGTGGCTTTTTTTTTAAAGAATTTGTAAGATAATATATATATATATATATATATATAACAAAGGTGATAAAAGCGTTTAAAATATATGTTAAGAATGCAAAATAGTATGTGAGAAGTGAATAAAAGAGTTGTATTTATGATAGAGAGTTATATTTGTGATAGTTCAAGAGCTGCAATGTTTTTGTCAGGTACTATATTAACCTTGTCAAAAGCTTGTAATATGAACTTGTTACCTATGCAACTTCAAAAATGATCAATGACCATAGTTGTTAGTCATTAGCAAATACTCATCATAGTTTATAAAATATCCTCAAATGGAGAAATATATGAAGATATCTTCTTGAAATGTGTAGTAGTAGTTCAACAATCGTGTGTGAAAACCTTGGGCAAGCGATGTGGATTGAGAGGGAAGCTTGGCAATGCTTTGTCAGCCAACATCTGCCAACCAATAGATGCATGTCGCTTACAACAACATGCACGCGTGAGAAACTCTGGTATTATGGAACAATTTTATTGAAATGTACGGGGACGAAAAATCAGAATGACTAAAGGTAGTCATCGTCTATTATACAATAGGGGAAGAAAAATGTAAATTTAAATGGCATATGGTATGAGACTTTGTGGAATAATGCCTGGAAAATGAAGTAATGAGGAGGTTTGGTCCTATGTATAAAAGACAACAACAAGAAAACTCTTAAAACCTTTGACAAAATGAATAGAAAGCTAAATGATATGTCATGGATGTGTGTTAAGGGAAAAACCCAAATGTAACATTGAGCATCCATAACGTGTATGCAAGAGATATCTCAAGATGGTGGGGATGGAGAAAGGGAAAGAAAAAAAGATTTGGGAACGACTGATGACTATTTTAAGCAAGTACTTCTGCTTAGTGCACCTGGTAGACAAAGCAAAGAACTCCGACACACAAAAATAATACATCTTGGTTCACCTGTAAGTTTGTTGTCCACCAAAAGAATTGGTTAATCAATTAATCATAATATATAGATAACCATTTTTATAATAACTAACCATTGCTCCATCAAGTCCGACTATCAAATCAAAAGCAAAAAAGGAAAATAAAAGAGCGTAAAACCGAAGTGAACAAAAAGTGAGAAAATAAACTAAATAAATGCAAAGCAAACCAAAAGCCTAATCTAGTCTCATCCGATAAGTCAAAAGCCTAATCTAGAAGCTTATGATATGGCATGGGGCTTAAACCAAAATCATAACTATTTTTTTTAAAGAAATGTTGTATAACTTAATGTCATAATTAAAACATTGAAAAGTGAATTATGAGACATATCTTGGGAAAAGTGAGACATGTAAAAATTAATATGTTGGGTATGATATGGTATGACCTTAGTTGGAATTTTTTAAAGAATTTGTAAGATAAAAGCTATGTAGGTAAGGTGATATATATGACAACAAAGGCAATAAAAGGGTTCAAAATATTGGAGCCAATGAACTAATTACGAATGCAAAAAAGTATGTGAGAAGTGAACAAGAGAGCCATATTTGTGATAGTTCAAGAGCCACAATGATTTTTCCAAGTACCATATCAACCTTGTCGAAAGATTTTAATGGACATATGTTAATCTGATATGAACCTGTTACCTGTGCAACTTCAAAACTGACCAACGACCATCATTGTTAGCCATTAACAAATACTCATCATAACTTATAAAATATCCTTAAATGACGAAATATCTGAAGACATCTTCTTTGAAATGTGTAGTAGTGGTTCAACGATTGTGCACAAAAACCTTGTGCAAACGATGTGGGTTGAGAGGGAAGCTTGGCAATGCTTTGTCAACCAAGTATTGTTGATGAGCAAAATGGTCATCAACACACCCATGAATAGAAAGGGAGGAAATAATAAGCTGCATGGTTTAATGGAGGGATAAACATGACCTATTTCTCCACAATTGCTAGAGCTCCAAAAACAAGAGAACCTTGTTATGCCAAAAGTATGGTCGTTCCAATTGGTACCTCCTCCATTAACACTATTGGTGCTTTATCTCTCTATCCCACCATAAATTATGAGCACTAGTTATAAACGAGGTATGGTGGTTTTGTGGAAAAAATTCTCCATTAACACCATCATTGAACTTTGATTTGTCTCCCTAAGAGGCTTTCCCCAATAATCCAATAAGGATGTTGATTGCAACCTATGGAAAAAAATAAATAGCAATAAGTGCATGTAATCTCTTACCTTCAATATGGGGTTAACAAATTGTGAGAGAGAGTTGTCCATCCTCCATTGATAAATGTGTTTCAAGGTAAAGGTGACATGATAAGGGAAACAATAATGTTAATTAACATCATCATCATCATCGTAGGTAGTACTAAGCTTCTTACTTATTGACAAATGACAACGAAATGATTACCTATTAGAAAGGGTTAACACAACAAGGAAGACTTGACAGATTATGCAACCACTCCATGGAAAATAGTATGGTGGTTTATACAAATCCCAAGATACAATGTTTTTTTTTCATATTTTTTCTTCATTTGTTAACCACATAAATACTATAATCAAATCTTTTGATCCAATAAGAATCCAACAAAATTTAATAAAATATTTCATTTAAACTTGACCTATCCTTACAAATATCTAATGTCTTGATATAAGATAATAGAAAAAAATGAAAAAGGAATCTTTGCCCTATGCAAGGACTAATTAAGAGAATATTAATGAGAAACAAATTCAACATTGAGATATGACATTGTATTAATAAGCCTTGTAATTATTAAGTTTGCAATTATGATGAATATCATATAGATAACAATCACAAGTCAAAGAAAGCATGATATCAATAGATTTATAATTATCATAGACATCACATGGATAACAACCACTTAAATTAAAGCAATCACTCATATAAATAAAAACACAAGCCAAAAAAAACCTCCAAAAAATGAAATTAAAAAAATGAACAATATTAATAATAGGGTGAAGGATAGTAGAAATGTTGCACCCCATTAAAAATGACTTATACATTAAGAAAGTTTATTACTAAAATTAAATAGATAATAATCCCAAGTAAAAAATGAACTATGGAATATGAAAAAAACATTCAATTTGGATTAACTCACTGTTAAAAAAAAACCAACCTCCAAATTCACAAAGCTTCCAACACACAAAGCCTTATAAACCATCTCCAATTTTCAATTATTATGTGTAAAATTACAAATTAAAAAAATAAAATAAAATATTAATATAAAATTAAAAAAATAAAATAAAATATTAATATAACATTAACAAAAATAAAAATAAAATATTAATATAAAATGAACCATTATAATAACAAAATTTTAAAATTATTATAAACATTGCGTAACTAAAATGACCATAAACCCGATCACAAAACATAACCACTAATAATATTAAATATAAAAAAAGAAGAAGAAGAAGGTGTTCTCATATTAAGTTCACATTCCAAAGTGAGCTTTAAAAGATAAAATTCTATTCCCACCTTGAAAAAACACTATTTATAACCAAAAAATGCATACACTCTGATTTAGCGGCGAAGGCAATACAACTCTTTCCAAATTACCCAGGACCAGGTAGAGCCTGGATCCTTTGTGAGATGTGATGGAAGATGATTAAGCTCTCCGGAATTGGTTTCCCTCCAACATGACACTTATTCGTTTTATATACAAACGAAATCTTGCTGCCCATCCACAAAACTTTCTTGCGTCCAGCAGTAGATAATCACAATTTGAGCACTCTACTCTATCTAAAATTTCCAATTTTTATCTCTATTTCGGGAGCTGATCGTTCGCACGCCTTCGTTACCATGTATCCGCATCAGAACACGGGGTTACCGCCGGGCAGAATGTATTACACTTACCTACCACCACAACAGCGCAATCACAACATATTCGAGGTATTCTTTTTTAAATTCCCTCAAAAAATTCAGAAAATTCCAACAATCCCAGCTTCGGCTCTATTACTAACCCTCTGCAAACTTCACAGAATCCTCATAGGATGAATATATCTTCAGGCAGCTCATATTACAATGAATCGTCGGTGAACAATGCCGCCTCGGTTATTGTACAAGAATATTCCAACAATCCCAGCTTCGGCTCCATTATTAACCCTCTGCAAACTTCACAGAATCCTCATAGGATGAATATATCTTCAGGCTGCTCATATTACAATGAATCGTCGGTGACCGCTGCCGCCTCGGTTATTGTACAAGAATCATCCAAGCGGCAGAAGACGTGGTCATGTTCTATGGAGCAAGAAAGCCTGAAGATCCAGACCAAAGAACCGTCTTCGCAGAAGCGCAGGGTAAGATCCAGTGAAGGAGGTTATCGGAAATGGTCTCATACAAAGTCGCATTCTCCCTCGGGTTTTCCAGGTACGAATGCTCATACTCCTTCACTCTGTGCTAGTAAGCTTTTGAGGTCTCATTGTAACCTATAAAGATGCCCCTCAAACTAGAAGGTTCCAACTTGGTCCTTTTCTCATCAGGAATATGAATGTAGACAAGACAACTGAAAATATGAAGATGTGATACTTGAGGCTTCTCACTTGTGAATGCCTTTTGTGGTGTCTTGTCCTTCAAAACTCTGTGAGGACACCTGATCAGAATACAGACAGCTGTAAGACATGCTTTTGCCCAGAGACACGTGTAGATCCAGATCATAAATCATGGATTTGATTGTTCTTCCTCTCTACAACACCATTCTGCTGAGGATTGTAGGGAATTGTTAGTTCTTTCTTGATTCTTGCTTCCCTGCAAAAGGTTTCAAACTTCTTGGAGGTATACTCCCCTCCATTGTCAGAGCTTAAAACCTTAATCTTTTTACCTGTTTGATTTATCCTTAAACTCTTGAAACTTCCCGAAGGCCATCCTTAGTCTTCATGAAGTAAATCCAAGACTTCCTAGAAGAATCATCAATAAAAGAAACATAATAATTGTTACATGATAAGGAAGCTGAAGACATGAGTCCACATACATTTGAGTGGATTAGGTTAAGAATCTCCCTTGACCTATTCTCGTTGCTCAGAAAAGTAGCCTTCACATGCTTGCCAAGTGCACAACCCTTGCGCACTCTTTTCTTCTCAACCTTGAATTCTGACAATCCGTACACCATGTTCTTCGAGATTGGCAACATTCCATAGTGCAAGTGACCTACTCTCTTGTGCCAAAGTTCACACAAGTTGTGACTGTCATGCACTAGAGCTCTCACAAGATCCCCCTGCAATCTGTATAGACCACTCTCATGAATACCTCTGGCCAACACTCGACCAGGATTTGAGTATCTCTTTTAGATGAGGACTTGCTGATCGTCAAACTCAACCATATATCCTAGATCTGTCATCATTGAAACTGAAAGGAGATTTTTAGTTAAGCCAGGTACATACAAAACACTAGTAATCTCAAGGATATCACTTGATGGCATCTGGGATGAGATGGATCCCACTCTTGCAATTGGATACATGGCATCATCACCAAGTTCCACTTGCATGCTTTCCTTCTTCTCCTGAAGTTTGCTGAATGCCCTCTTGTTCGAGGTCATATGTTTGGAGGCTCCACTGCCCACATACCTGCTGACACCACACATGGTGTTAGATGACAGGCAGGAGACCATAGAGAAGTGTATCTCAAACTTGGATGAAATCCGATCCACTCTAGCTGATGCTTCTGCACTCCTTGCTTGTCCTTCCCCTTCTTCTCATAACATTGAGAAGCAAAGTGTCCAAACTTCTGAAACTTGTAGCGCTTGATGTGGCTCAAGTCCTGCTTTCCCTGGTTAGAGGAACCTGCATCCACTTTCTTCCCTTTTTGACCCTTCTTGGGTCCTCCTTTCTTGTTACCCTTCTTCATCTTGCTGATGAGGGCAAGATTCTGTTCCTCCTCCTCGATACTTGCAACAGTCTCCAAATGAAGTGATTCCATAGCCTTTCAAAAGTGTGAAGCTTTTTCTGGGCACCAACCCCATGACAAAAGGTTGCCAAGAAGAAGATAACCATTTAATGTGATGGGTACTAGCTCTTCACTCTTGACCTCCTTTCCAACCGCTGCAAGCTGATCACGGAGTTCAGTGATCTTCATCAAGTAGGAAGCTACGGTATAATGTCCTGCTCATCCGTGCTCTAAGCATATTCACAAACAATGTCTTTTGATTGATGTTCTCACTCTAATAGAGAGTGACTAGAGCATCAAATATGTCCTTTGCCATGGTCTTCTTGGTGATGTGAGGGATCAAATGATCCTTCACAGAGTCAAGGACAACTTGCTTGACCTTGGCCATTTTCTTTTTATGATCTTCCAACAACATGGGATCAGTAGGTTCTACAACTAGTTTCTCAACAAAGTCCCAAAAATCTTGCTCCAACATCTTTCCCTGACACTTCCATGGGACGAAGTTAGAGGGACTTTCCAATATGTCTTCATATCTAAGACTGAATGTAGTCATATTGCTGCACTGGAATATTCTGCTAAACAAATCAGATCATCTACCTAACAAAAAACAACAACCTGATCACAGGTCCACCGTGCTTTTCTCAAGCACGGATCACGGGCATCTCACCCCTAAAACCTCTCGACAACTCCCTCTCGTAGGTTGTAGCTCTACTATTCATCCAAGGATTTCCTAGAAGGTTTTAGCGAATGGCTTTGATACCATGAAGAAATTTTTTAACTAATGGTAAACAGATTCTGCACTGTGATACAATTCCTACAGGAAACTAAAAAAACAGCAAAACTAAGAACCTATCAAAAGAACTTTGTAATAAATGCTAGAATCTATAAACACATGCTGCAGAAAACAATGAATAGAGTTCAATAGACGACTGTCAAAATCTATCACCACTTTTATTAATTCTGAACATGAAAAATCTGCTACAAGAAAATACTCCTAAGTTGTTAGTTGCTAGACTCAAGAATCAATGAATAACTTGTACCTCCGCCCTCCTTATAGATCTAAAAATGACGTACCAGGGTTTACAAAATTAGGTTTGCATGTGACTCAAACTCAAAAATAGAATTTGCTTTCTTGTATGTCAAACTTAGAAATAAAATTTACTAAAAATAAAACCAAATTGAATTTTATTTTATTTTGACTCCTGGTCTATCTTTAACTAATGGCAAATGGCTTTAAGATTAGTTGGTGGTGGCATATGCTTTATCTAAGGCTAGCTGGCAGGCGCATGCATGCATGCATATACCCTCTTCCTCTATAACTCGAGTGATATGCCTCTTTGTTGAGAATTGTGATGCGCCCTCACTAGCTTCTACAGGACACAATACAGTGCTGCTTAACAGGTGCCTAGATCTGCTACTGGAGAAGATTGTCTGAGGTACTTTTACTAACAACCTAAAGCAAAAAACCATGGTTGTAAAACCATATGAAGCCTCAAAACTGCTCTAGATACATCCTAGATGCTAAAGTGCCACATGGGGTACAAAATCCTAAGGCAACAAAAGTTCAAAAATCAAGGCATTAAAAACCCGTGCATCATAACTAAAACATTAACATTGAAAAAGATATCCAAAGATAAGATTACGTTGTAGCAGGTATCGGAGTTAAAGTTGGGTGGATCTTCCTTATCATTATGGTGCTGGGTTCCCTATCCCACATTATGTTTCTTTCTCGGTTGCATTAACTTCCCAACCACCATTCTCCTGTTGCTTCTCACACTTAGAAATCACCTATGGAATTACAGGGAACTTATCATTTAGAGGTTGAGCCAGGGCATTGTTAGGCGAACTATTGTGGTGTTAATGATGCTCCTATAGGTTTTGGCCAACATGAAGATGATGCAGCCCACCATTGCACTAAGATTGTTGAGATCTAGTAGAAGGTGTTGGAGAATCAACAATGTGGAAATTTCGAGAATCGTTGCTTAATGGAAATTCAGTAATTTCACCTCAACCTTGAGGTTCCTTTGATCTATTTCTTGTGAACTTTCAGCCTTAGTGTTGAATTTGAAATATAAATTACAATAGCATATATTTATCTTATGTTCAACCGAATACACAAGGCAGCCCAAGAAAATAAACACCAAACAATTGTACTTCAAGGGAACTATGTTTCCAGCCGTTGGGGTACAATCCCCAACATATAATAGATATGAAAATTACTTAGTTACAGTAGATTTATTATAGCCATAAATCTGCCCACTTAGCTTCTATATGTTTGTCAAGTTCCTCAACAAAATCAGATAGCAGATTATGATAAATTAGCATACCAAACAACCCTAAAACTACTCATTCATCATGGAAATATTAGACGAAAATCAAATTGACAAGTTGATGCAGACGAAATGTCCTTCAACAGACAGGGGTACTCCCCGATACGAGGTCCCAATTAGACTTCGCACCGTTTGGAATAGGAAACCCATCCGGATTCTGGCCCGACTGCCATTACTGGTAAGAGGGTGAGTGAATGGTTTATGGAAATGAGGAAACGCAGATGCAAACTATGCTAATGCTGAAAAATAAAACTATTCTATCCTATCCTAGCTAGGATCAGTAAAACTAACAAATGAACATATAATAATGTCAGCAATCCCTGTGCAAAACCTTTATCCAGATAACTGTTAAAGGACAAAGACTGTTAACATAAGCATAAATAAATGTATGATAGGAAAAGTCTTTTCTTAAACTCATTCATGTATATCTATTCATCATCTCAGAACAACGATAAAAGAGAATAAAACAAATACTGTAAAAGACATCCATTCATATAAGAAAAGTCTGTTTATGAAAAGAAAATCTTACAACACTTCATAATAGCCATACATTTACTGGAAATAGTTCACATCAGAATTGCTACAAGGAAACATGCATTTCTCTCTGTCAAAATGGCCTCGAGGGGTTCCCACTATTATTTTCAGAAAAATAGTTCTCTCAAAAATTACAGAGTTGAAGAGCCCCTTCATAATGGGTCCTCTTTGGTTTATATAGCTCAGTTGGGTAGCCTCTCGTGACTTCTTGAATTCCCAAGAAGCAGTTACAAAATTTTCATCTTCTACATTCCGTTTTTTTCTCAAAAAGGAAAAACATGACATACAAATTCAAATTTATTTTATTCTTCTCCTTTGTCTTTATTTCTGATGTATGCAACCCATTGCTCGTGATATCCGAAAATGGAAATAATCCCGTGATACAACAGGGATTGTAGGGCGACCTTGTGAGATGCTGAATTTTGGGAGAGGGTTTTAATGTCCCTCTTCAGATTAGCCATGAAGGCTTGGATCGTATTCCGAATTCTGGCTGGCCTTATGAGATGATCATTCATCAAATCGCTGGTTACTCTGAGTGGGGTTCCAATAGCTATTTCCTTGGCTCGCATGTTCTCTTCTAATTCTGTGTGAATTTGCTCATCTGGTTTTGGCTGTGGCCCAGGTCACCAATCTGAGGTAGATGACCTTTAATGGTCAGGATGATGGCTGCCTTATGGAGCTTATGACACATCTGGAGTGAAATTTTCAGCTCCTTCTCAAGCTTTTCCCTCACTTGTTGACAATTATCTAGTGCAATGTAGTTCAACTTACCCTCCCAATCAGTCATCTATGGTAGATCTTCTGGGGTGTTTGGATTGTCTGTTGCCCATTGTTTTATTTCATCTAGACCTGCTCTAATTCCAATGAATTCCCTTTTTCTGGCTTGAACTCTATCTAGCTGTGCCGTGATCTGTGCGGCTTTCTACTGGAAAATTTGTATTCCGACATACATATCTGTAGCCAGATTGTGAAACTCTGTCCTCACTGCTTCAACACATATCTTGAATTCTTAGACATTGCTCCGTTCACCTCTGTAGTGTCGCATTTCTTCTTCCAAGGACTTTATCTTCTCCTTGTACTCTTCGATTTCAAGCATCATGTTCCTCAGGTTCTATTTGGATGCTTGTGTGAAGGCCAAGCCAATTGAAGCAATCGACAAGGGATCATCTTTAATGTTTTCTACCACCACTGTCTTTGTCGTT
>ML793070.1:0-24343 GCA_009831015.1 Picea engelmannii
CACCCCTTATATATATATATATATATATATATATATATATATATATATATATATATATATATATATATATATATATATATATATATATTGGAAATGTTGTGTGTATTGTAATTTTGTAATATGACATTAATGACATCATTAATCCTTTGAAATCGATGACAATAATTCCAACAATCTATCCCACATTCATAAGTGGAAATGGTTTTTTTAATGAACAATGATATATAAGAAGGTAAACTCATTTGTAATAGATGCACCAGTTATTCATTGATAATATCATATGGTGTTATTGTGAGAATATTTCTTTGACCTTAGTTATGTGACTCAACCCTATCTAGGGTTTCCTCATTTAGTGATCTAGATCATTTTGTAAAATGGTATAAGTGCACGAGGTTGTATCAAGAGTCTCAGGCCTTTGAAAGATAAGGTTTCCACTCTTCTGACTTCGATATTCTAAGAACCACGAAGTGCCACAATTTGAGGAGCCAACAATGGTTTTATTGAATTTCTATGATCGATCTCTCTTATGTCGATAATTACATTTTTAGTAGTGAAAACTATCAGATTTGATTAGTCATGGAAATTTTGTTAGAGAAGTACTCAAATTTCAATTTCCACGCATGTAAATTGAAGATCCATATGCAATTAATGAATAAAAGAATTTGGGGAATTTTCAAAGGAACTGAAACAACACCTACATAACCGAACAAGTTAATAGAATGGAAGAGAAAAGATAATGAGGAAAATACAGTATTGACCTTACCCTCTCAAATTCAAAGCTACATCATGTATATCTAGACAAATCACCCAAGGAGATCTAGGAAAATATCAACAATTTATTTGAGGCATAAGAAATGAATGTGAGATTTTCCCTAAAATTACAGTTATTCATATTTAACATGCCAACTAAAGCCACCATGTCAATTCACATCAACAATATAAGATCTATTATCATATAGCTTTCAAAATTCAAGGCAGTAGTTGATGAGGAGGATGCCAAGGCTATTCTCTTGAACAGTGTGCCCCATAAATACAATAGTACTATCTTTACCCTAAGTCATATACCTTCACAAAGTTTGGATAAAATGATTGCAACATTGCTAGCAGAAGAAAAGAGAACCACTAAAGTTGATATCCAATTGAAACTTGCATTCTATGCAAGAAACAATGACAATAGATCAGCAAAAGAAAAAGAGGAAATATAATGCAATTATTGCAAGAAGTTGGGTCATACAACTTGGAATTGTAGATAGTGATCCAATGACATTCTTAAGGGAAAGTTCAAAGATTAAAAAAACTTATAGCAAGTGTATCCATGATTGAATATCCACTGGATGCTGACAGTGGTGAATAATTTGTTGAAGAAAAGGGATTTTATGCATTTTAGGAAGCATGCACTTTGAAGACATGAAGGGATCAATTAATATCTCAAAATGGATTGTTTCCCATTTATTATAGAAGTTTTGGATATAGAGAAATATCACTCATTAGTTGGAGAGACATGCAAGTGGATTGTATTCTACTAGTGAGGTTACATGACATGCATGTGGATTGTATTCTACTAGTGAGGTTACGTGACATGCATGTGGATTGTTGTCTAGTAATTAAATTTGGGTTATTCGTGATACAAGATTTCAGGGAGGTGTAATCCAGGAACTCAGAATTCAACTCAATAGCTACATTGTTATAAGAGTTATGAGGTAGCTAGATGGAGCTCAAAATGGTCCATGAACTATGTAAAGAAGAAGCTTAGTGTTCAATTGATGTGTTTTACATTTAGTATATGTATTTGATTTCAGTTTTGTTCAACAATGTGCACCTTATGGTGGGTATTAGAGATATAAGGCTTGTTATGTAATAAAGTCAGTTTATGAGTTTAGAATATGTTAATGTTCATTTTTTGTGTAAATAAATATGTCCCACATTCATAAGTGGAAATTATTTGATTAATGAAAAATGATATATAAGGAGGTAAAATCCTTTGTAATAGATGCACCAATTATTCATTGATAATATTATATGGTGTTATTTTGAGTATATTTCTTTGAGCTTAATCATGTGAATCAACCCTGTCTAGAGTTTCCTCATGTGCTCTATTCTTCCATGTTTTTCTACCTCACCTCCTTCGATAACAAGGATGAGACCACATCATTGAAGCTTAAAGTAGTAGCATTGCTTCCTATGGATACAACCATACTATCCCACAAGTCTATTGAATAACACAATAAAAGGATACACTTATCTTCATCAGAAATATTTATATCGACAAACAACAACGAACTTACCACAACATCGAAGGCGTTCAAATGCTCTATCACCAAGTCTCCATCTTTCATCTTCACATTGTAAAACTTATTCTACAAGAACTGTATGTTAACCAGGGACTTATATTGATACAAATCCCCTAACTTATCCCATAATTCCTTGGTTGTAGCTTCCTATGACACATTCAATAACACTAAATCTAACAGAGACAATCAGATTGTTCTCTTTTCCTTTCAATCCAACTTTTTCCAATCTTCTGTTGACATTCCCATAAGTGCATTTCCTGGATACATAGTGATCCTTTGATATTTTTGTACCAAAAGATATTCCATATTGAGCTTCCACAACTCAAAACTTTTCCCATTAAATTTTTCAATCTCTATTTTTGAATTGTGCACCATTTATTTTCACCACAAGAATCGATATCATAGAGATCCCACTATAAAATGGTTTATTAGAGACCTGATCCAAACCCTTAGCCACAAAGGTGTCCCCCTGAAGCTAATAATTTCTCTGATACCAAATGTGATTTTTTAAACCTTTTTTAATAATGCAATGCACACACAAATTCTTGAAAAAAAAGAAAAAACAATTGCAATTGCACATATACACGGATATTAATGTGGGAAACCCAAACCAAGAAAACCAACAACCTATTTAGAGTCGCACCTCTAATTCTCATCCATCATCATCTAACTTCATGATTTACAATACAATATATAGGATCCTGTGGCATCCAAAACCTCTAATCCATTGACCCTGATTAGACTACAACCCTAATTTATTAACTAGAATTAGAAAACCATTAGTTGAAATACCATGCACCACTAAACTGACAACAATCATGCAAATATTATAACACATACCCAACAATATATATAAATATTTTCATAAATGGATTACATCGCTACTTCAAATCGACCCTTATTGTGGCCACACAAGCACTAGTATCATATACAAAAAATGGGGGCATTTCCCCTATACATCATTCATATAACAAATGTGGTCCTCACCCATATACATATCCATATACAATATATGGACCATTCCCATATTATCTCTATATCACCATCATGGTGGAAAAATCTATGGATCTTTCCTAGGTGAGGATAGTCCCTTGGCCCTCTCGGCTGACCACCCTCATCACTCCTTGACTACAGTACCTGCTACAAGAGCTCGCCTAACTAGAGGGCACCACTCGGGAGTAGTCCTAACACATATTTTTCTCATGTCATCACCAATATCGACCCAACCTACCTCTTGGACCACCCACAAAGCCACATCAAAGCACTGCCACAAATCAACTAATTGTCATCAAAGATTCGATGCGGTCCTCCATTGGTAATTATCTACTACTAGGTCCACAAAGGGCCTTAGTAATGATGTTCCTACCTCGTGATTATGCTACCCCTACCATATCTTGGTCCCCTCAGTCTCCCTAGGATTCACTTGTATCATTTCCAACATCCTAAATACTACATCCAAGTTGTACCTATCCAAATCATGCTCGCTCATCCCTACATCTGCACACACAAATAGGGGACCCATTAGTAACTTGTGCACATATAAAACCAAAATATAGAATCACAAATAGAAAATACTAAAAATCATCACAAAAATCACTTAGGAGGATCCACTTCTCTCTTGAGGGAAACACCATTCCTGGGTCACCCCGATAGTCCATCTCGGCATAGGGATAGCAAAACACTACTTATGGTAGTATCCTCTACTAATCAAGAAACTTAGGGGTGGATAACACCCCTCCACTCATTAGTTTCAATACCTCTCCCCATAGATTCATGCAGGGCTCTCACACACCACCTGCTCAAAAATTCTATTGTGGCCACAACTAGATCACTCACTTGTATAATAGATAGAAGATCATCAATCCAAAGGTGAAATCCCCTCCCCCACAGTTATATCATTGAGTCACATGTGGTACCATCACCTCTGTCATTAGAAAGTCCCACCAAAATAACCTCCCATGTAGAACCTACTCCACAATCAACATCTAGTAACCTCTATTAAAATGCACCCCCAATGACCCATAAATATGAACTATCATGGAGGCCACTACTCAGGTCATTGAATCTCGTATAGCTGGTATATAGATCAATCCATCATCCCACCCCTCAATACTTATACAATACTTCTCTACCAATTTATCTATAGACCTCCTATCATCCAAGAGAGTTCATAACACTTCCATCTCTCCATGAACTAGCAAACTTTTCATTCAGTATATGTTTGTGAGTGCCTGTAAGGTCACCAAGTGCCCTCTCATCATAAATAAGTATTCCTCTAGACACCACATCCACACAATCAATAATAAAAGCAATTAATTAGGGCTAAATGTCAAACAACAAAAATATTTGAGTAGTCCAAAGCTATCCAACATACAACAGGTGGTTAGGTATACCATGATATCGATCCACAAACCCTTATAGTATATCTCTCACCAATGCACAATCATGGCTCTCAAATATCCCCCACAATCATAGAAGAACACAAGGATGTCAAGATACCATCATCTCATCAAAAATAAATGTTCTCAAATTAGTTGTGCAATTTGTGTGGTTTTCACACAAATAGTTGTGAAAATGGACTTAGCATGATTGTTAACTAAATACTCATCGTTGGAATATGATTTAATACTAAGACGCGGGGGAGGTGAATCAGTATTAATAAATTTACTCAATCTTTAAATAAATTTTTTATTAACTTTATTGATCAGTAAGAAATTTCAATAGATAACATCAATGAATAAATTAAATTACAAATTACAAGTTTTATACGAAGATTAATTTAGAGCACCAACTCTAGGAGACAACAACCCCATTTCTCAAGGCACCAACCCTAGGAAGCACCAAATCCCTTGATTTAGGGAACAAACCATATGAAGCACCAACTCCCTGGTTTTAGGGCTCCAACCCTAGGAAGCACCAACTCCCTTGTTGTAGGGAACCAACTCTAGGAAGCACCAACTCCCTGTTTTAGGGCACCAACCTTAGGAAGCACCAACTCCCTATTTTCACAATTTAATTAGCAAAGGATACTAATCCTTCATTTCTCCTACATTCCACCCTCACTTCATAAGTATCTTCGTCTTTCTTCCTTGGACTCTGCACATGCTTTTGATCTTCATATGTAGACCTCAAAGACATCTTCCTTCCACCATATTTTTTGGTTTATATAGTCTTCCAACGGGTATAAAAATTGAACCATTGTGTATTTTAATAATGTATCATTGCACCTCTTCATTTATTTAATAACAATGTTGTTTTAATAACAACTTTCTTCCTTATTATTTATTATGTTTCTTCTTCAATATATTTTTAAGTTAAGAATCATATTCTCAATTCGCACTGGTAAGCCAAGCACTTTTCTTGGAGTATTTTCCTTTCAATGGTTATCAGATTAACACCTTTGTAGCCCTGACACTAAGTTTTGCACTCCATAGGACCAACGTTTGTGACCAACATATTTATTCATATGTATTAGATTACTACTTACCACTAGTGGTATCCCTTTTAGTGGCACATGTGATTAGAATGGTTTTAGAAACCCGCTATCGGGGTATCCGCATTCATAGGATGCTACCATGGTAATTCACAAACCACCTATGTAGATGCCAACCTTCTCATTAAAATCTTCTCTCTTCAATGATGTGTGTTACATATCCATCGTAGATATATCGTCTCGATGAATGGTTATATATGAACCTCCCATGATATTTATTGCCCCTCGATCCGACATTTAGGTTTTAATCAAGCATTGAGTGGTTGATCTTGGCTTTCCTAGGTGCTTTATATAGATCCACAGCTGGATTTAATCAACCATTGAGTGGATGTTCCTCATTCATTTCAAAACTAGAATTTTTACTTAGAATTATTTTATGTGGCGGAATCGCAGACTCATATGTCTTCATTTTCATTACTTATCTTGGAGTTTAATTAGATCGAAAGTTCAGATATAATCAAGTGTTGAGTGGATGGTCGTAGTTTATATAGGCACTTTAGACAGATCGATGGTTTGGATGTAATCAACCATTGAGTGGACGATTCTCATTCATTTTAAATATGGACTTTTACTTAGAATTATTTTATGTGATGGGTTCATAGACTCTCAGACTTGTGGACTCACATGTCTTCTCAGGTGTCATCAAAAAGCACACCCAACTTCCACAACATCCAAGATGAACCTCTACTTAGAAAACAATTTAAGTGATTTTCTTGGTTTCACGGAATCTTGGACTCGCAGACTCATATCTCTTCTCAGATGTCATCAAAATGCATGCCCAACTTCTGTTACCTCCATAATGAACCATACTTAGAAATTTTTAAGTGATATCGATAGAGTATTATACTTAGCCATTTTTTGGTTACTCAGCGGACTTGTGAAAAGATATTTGAGATGCCTAATCATGATTACATTTTGATCCAACGATCAACATTGTTTATTCATTATTTATCGTCTGATCATGCTCTTATTTTGATCCAACGATCAACATTGTTCTTTGTCCTTTACCGTCCGATCATGCTCTTATTTTGATCCAACGATCAACATTGTTCTTCATTCTTTACTGTCGATTCCTGTAACTGGTATAGTCGGATACTTGTCTAGATTATAAATCCATATTAACCCTTTTTGAAATCAATGAAAACATAACACCATGTCCAACACTCACATTATTCATGTGATTGTTCAACTAACAGTCACACAGTCTTTTCACATGACTATTACCTGATCAATTGCATTGATTGTGCAATTGATCATATAAAATTCACAGAGAGAACGGTGTGATTGTACATCTAATCATCATGTGGTCCTATATAAGAGACCATAAAATAGGTGCACAAATTTTCACAACTATCTTCCAATCACCCATGCAGATTGTATGGCCACCCTAAACAAGGGGTCATATAGTCTTTTTACACACCCTACCCTAAAAATTAAATGTGTAAGTAAAATCCATCATTGGGGACCCCCTACCTAGCTCTCTCGTTGTCGGAATGTGTTCACAGAAGCACGTCCAACTGACTCCAAAATCTCATGGGCTCCACAAATCTCACATTTGTGTCAACACAAGTACAAATGATGTGGAATGGTAGGCCCCACCCCTATTTTTTATGTCCTTATCACCAAGTTCCTTGTGTTCATAGGCGAGCTCAAAAGATTCATTTTCATAACTATTTTCATCCTTGGGATTGGCATCTTACACCCTTCACAATGGTATGATTCGTTTAGTTTTACAAATAGATTCCTTAGGACCCCTTATCTCACAACCCATTTAAAAGGTATGATGTCTCATTGTTACTCTTGTTGTTTGATTTCGGTCCCCTTGTCATATTAATTACTATCAAGTATTTTCACTTTGGTTATTCGATTTCATGTGTGTGGATACTTGTCTAGAGGCTCTCTTTGTCTTTTTGCATGGCATGGCCATTTTTCCTGCCCCTTCAAGTATATAATTTTTCAAATTCTCATGATCATCAATCCTTATGAGCTCATTTCATTTCCTAGTTTTATCCCCCTACATATGCCTCTAGGTTTTCATTCCTTGAGTATAAAACAACTTCACCCCATTCCATGTGCATTTTCTTGTTTTTTCTCGATAGTCTTCCACCTTTTTGGTTTGTCTTGGTTTTTAGCTACCCTTGCAAATTGACACCCATGTTTCTTTCTACCATAGGATGGGAGACTGTATGGCATTGATTTCCGAGAATGAACCTCATTATTCTTCTCACCATATTGCTAATTAAACACCCACGGACTCTCGAGTCTTGGCCAGATATATGCTTCATTATTTTGAATGCATTCCCACATTTTTATTATCCCCTTATCTTCCCCAAGATCATTTAACCATATACATTCCAACTCATCAATCACCCACCTCCACAAAGACCTATACCATGAACCCCTCTCCCCCATTTACTCTCACTATTCTCGCCTCACAAGGCTAAGTTGTTTGATCACTAGGGAACCCATCTCCTGTGTTTGCACTTTCAACCCAATTATTTTTTCATTCATTGGTAATTTTGTTAGTGTGCCCCGGATGGGGTGACACACGGAAATTCATTGACACCGAGCTTAGCACTAAGCCATAGCATAAATGTTGATGGCCGCCACCCACCAGCCTACATTTATGATGGTAGACGGCCATAACAATAGTTATACAGTGGAGGGACACCTCCCTCGCGTGAACACTCTCGCTCACAGTGCACTCAACATGACAGGGTTTATGGAGGGCCAGGTGACTTCGGCCTTTGGAAATTTGTTTTTTCATGTTCCTGGATAGAGTGGGTCTGCTCTTGCTTCGGCTCTCCTCATCGTATGGGAGCTCTGGTGCAGCCTTGTATCCTTCTCATCCTGACTCACTCCCATCTCACTGCAATTCATTGAGGAAACTCCTGGCAATTTGATTTTTCATGTGCCTGGACAGAGTGGGTCTGCTCTTGCTTCGGCTCTCCTCTTCGTCTGGGAGCTCTGGTGCAGCCCTGTATCCTTCTCTTTCCAGCTTACTCCCATCTCGTTGTACCCTCACTGTATTTTCATGTATTCCCTGGAAATTATGACCATAAAGCGGGGCAGGCCTCACCGTGGCTCGGCCTGGTACACCCACAAGGCGCAGCGGCAAAGGAAAGAGAAGTTGGAGCGTGATCTGGAAATGGCGACCTCCATTATCTGAAAGAAGGCTCAAGCTGAGAAATTGGCCTTACATGCCATCATTGCAGAGACAGGAGCTGGATGTAGCAGCGAAAACACGACAATTAAGCCTGGAGACAGGCAGGAGGATGGTGTTGCAGACGCATTTCCCACCTGTTATGTGGAAGAAACTCTGTTCATGGAGGACTTGACGACCACCCCAGAGCCCCAATCCATGGAGGAGACACACTAGGATGGAAGCGACCCAAAAATTGCTCTGGCAGATGACATCCCCGGGTGCATTGTTGAGGAAATTCCCTGGCCGGGTGACTACAGCCCCACCAACCATGATATGCAGGCAACGTTCGAGGAAGAAACGCGGGATAAAACCAAAGAAGAAGTGAACAGGGACAACAATAGCTCAGCGAGGAATGAAGAAGTGGATGGTGAAGATATGATGGAGCTCGAAGATGGAATTGGAGCAACCGTGGAATTGAGGGATGTATCCCTCAACGACATGGGTAATGGCTTGCATGGCTCTCTCCTCCATGCAGAGCATCTGGCTCTGGTGTTCGAACTCCGAGGCCACATGGAAGACCTGGAGCATAGAGCCCTTCTCATGGGCCAACTTTTGGACCTTCTCCTTGACACATACTCCAATGCTCCAGCTAAGAGGAAGTGCCCTCTCTGTGCGCAGGCATTTGCCATCCCGGCTGGGTCCACGTGGCAGACAAACAAGGGCGACAGGTCACCGAGTATCTAGGTCTTCTATGTTTTTTATGGTTCTTAGTTTTATCATGCTACTGTTATATGTCCATTTGGACTATAGCCATCTGTCATGGTTTCCTCCGGGCAGGACAAATGCTATTTTTTTTCTTGTTTTATCATGCTACTGTTATGTGTTCTCCAAACTATGCTAGTTTCCGGTAAACGAAAACATTTTTGGTGACTCAAACCTATATCACTGTACATTTTGTCAAAGTTTCTTCGATAAATTAATGTAGAAGGTTCCACCTTTTTTACTCAAAAAAAAAAAAAATTGTTAGTGTGAATAGGTTTCTTTAGCTATCTAGTTCTTTCTTAGCTAGTTCTCCACTTTATCTCTCTTCACAGTAGGTTAATTTTACTTAGGGACTTTTTCACTTTATCCCATATTGGTTGTATTTTTAGTCTCTTGGGTGGAAAATCCTATATATACTCACCCATCACTCTCATATGAGCATCTCATTTTTCATTATATGATTTTCATTCTCTTGAGTAGAATACAGTTTATTCTTTCTCATTTTTTATTTCTAGATTTGCTTTCCTTCATTCATTTTCATTCTTGGGTGGATTTTCACCCAAATTTTACATGGTATCAGAGTAGTTGTGAGTTGTGGGTTAGAAATCCTTTTAGAAATCTTAGTGTAGAGATATTTTTTCAAAGAACATGAGTATGTTCTTCTCTTGCATCCTCAAATGATCTGGAGAATCAAAAAAGTGTGGAGAAAACACAAGTTTCTAGGGGGTTCTCTTTTTTAATTTCGAGATGCAGGTTTTTTCAGAGCTTCCTAGAGACATTCTTAACTCACCATCGAGTTCAAAGCAATTGAACTAGCTAGATTTTCCTTTCATTTCATCCCAATTGGACACCAAAGGCCAAATTTGTGAGGGTTTGAAGATGGAGATTCATTGTTAGATCCAGCAGGGAGACACCATTTCATAGCGTTTTGGGTTAAATACAACCATGCCATTGCACTCAGAATGCTTGAAAACCCTAAGAATGACTATCCATTCATTGATTTTTGGAAAAAATTTCCGAAGAGGCAAAAAATTTTGCCCACTGAGCCATACGGTCCCCCAGTGCGCACTTCAATTTGGAGACAGTTCCACTAAATTTGGCAAAAGGTGAATTTTGGTGGTTTCTCTAAGTTTGGTGGTAGTTCCACTAAATTTTTCAGTTTCTCTAATTTATCTAGAGGTTTCTACAATTGGCGGTTTCACTAAGTTTGGAGGTAGTTCCGCTAAAATTGGTAGTTTTGCTAATTTATCTAGAGGCTTCTATAGTTGGATATTTTTCTAAATTTGCAGGCAGTTTTGTTAAATTTGGAATAAGCTGAATTTTGAATTTCCTACCCCCTCTCTATTGGTATGTTGGGTTTTGAAGACAAACTTTGAAAGCTCATATCTCGGGCTTCCAGCCTCCTTTTTCTCGAGCAATTTTTTTTATTTTGGGATAATTTTTCATCCTCTTGGCACTTGTGCAGACAATGTTTTATTTTGGTGCATATATTTTCTAGAATTTACATATTCTCATAGGTGACACTACGTATTTCTCATTTTGAGAACTTCAAAGGCTCATATCTTTAGCATACGACCTCAGGTCAAGGTGATTTTTGTTTTGAAAGTGCATGATTTTTCGTGTAATTCAGAGTGGCACTATTCATTTCACTTGATATTGTGCCAAAATTGTACTTTCAACACATACTCATTTTTTGAGGATTTTTAAATGCATTGAAGTCAAGTCCACTCAGTGTTCTCTTACTAGTGGAAATTGTAATCGCAGTAAATATAAGAATCTAAACCATTTTTCTTGGGGAGGGGTATCTTTGATTGAGTGATTTGGGAGGGGAGTCTCTTGGTGTGATTCTGCTTGTGCATATATTTATACTCCTGCTCTCTTTTCCTTCACAAATGGGTAACTTTAAATTTCCATTTCTAACACCATACAACTACAACACATGGAACAAGAATGCATGGGATGCCTTAAAGAAACAAGGATATCCACCTTATGTTGAACAAAAGGTAATTGAGCCCACAGATGATAAGGAAAATTTACTCTAGATGATAGAACAAACAAAATATGTTGGTTGTCTTAGGATTCTAGTTTCCCTTGATATAATGTTTCAACTTGATGGATGTACAAATTCACATGATGCATGGGAAAAATTAAGAACTCTCTATGGGAAAACTGATGAAGTTAGGGGATATCAACTTGAAAATGAACTAATGAGTCTTGATCCTAAGTATTTTGACAACATCCAAGATTATGTAACAAAGGTTAATGAACTAAGAGCCCAATTTGAATCATGTGGCGTAGAGAAAAAGGACATACAACTTGTCTTAACTACTCTAAAATTGGACCTGAACATGTTGCATTTGTTTCTAGGTTTCACACTCATAGGTTGAATATGTGATCTTCATATACAATGCCTTATTTTTCTTCTTTCTTAGAAATTTTAATGAATGAGCAAGGGAATCTTCTTTGCATGGGTCTCCTTAATCCATCTCAATCTTAGGATTTGTTGGTTGGTCAACCAAAGGGAGAGAAAAAGTTAAGAAGCATGATAAGAAACAAAAGAAGTACAAGAAGAAGTCACAAAAAGATCAAGCATAGTCATCGTCTGCCCCAAAAGCAGACTGCATCTCCTCTTCTTCAAAGGAGGATTATTAGAAGAAGGATAGGAAAACTTGTGTTTACTACAAGAAGGACCTTTTCCATGAGGACAATTCTTTCCATAAGAAGCAAATCGATGAGCTGAAGCATATTTTGAAAAATACCAACATCAATCTACCTTCTTCAGAGAAATCCTCTACTCCTTTTTCCAAATCGGGAAAAGGAAAAGTAGTTGCACTTTTTGCTACTGCATATTATTCTCAGTAATGGATTCTGGACTTGGGTCCATCACATCACATGGGTTCTATCAAATAATAATTTTCTTTGTTGGATCCTTGTTCGATGCCCCACGTTATCATTGGGGATGACTCTCCTATAGATGTCATCGGGAAAATTTTTGTTGATGTTGGCACTGGTAATTTTGAGGATGTCCTCGATGTGCATAATTTTTTAGTCAACCTTCTCTTCGTCTATATCATTGCCCAAAATGGAAGAAAAGTTGATTTCACTCCAAATTTTGTCACCATCAGGGATCTTGAAGACAATGCACTTCTTGTATTTGGTAAGGATAATCATGAGTCTCACCTGTATGATTTCTCTCACTTTGTACATGAATCTCGTTCTACTTCTTTTCTCACCCATTCAAATCCTGTGAGAAAGATATGGCATGAGAAGTTTGTCCATCTTAATGTTTTTTATCTTCAACAATTCAACATGCAAAATATGGTCATAGGTCTTCCTCAAATCAGTTTCTCAGATGGAGTTTGTTTGGGTTGTTCCTTGGGAAAGCATCCTAAGGACAAGTTCAACAAAGGTAAGGTTTGAAGGGATTTAGAAGTCCTTGAGTCGGTTCAAAATGATGTGGCAGATCCATTTCCATCCTTGTCTTTCAACAAGGCTCACTACTTGCTCACTTTTTTTGATGACTTTTCTAGATACACATGGGCCTACTTTATTTAGTAGAAAAAAAAAATCTTGATAGATTATGGGAGTTCAAGGCTCACACCGAGAAAAAATATGTGAAGTGAATCAAAATTATCAGCACAGATAATGGTAGAGAATATGTGAACCATCACTTTAAACCAGTTTTCACTTCTCAAGGGATACATATTCATCATATTGTCACCTATATACCTTAACATAATGGTGTGGTAGAGTGGAAAAATAGGCACCTGAAAGAGATGGTTGGTTGCATGATCCACACACACACTCCCTTTCACCTGAGTATTTGGTAGAAGCTATCAACTATGTTGCTCACATTTAGAACAGGTTTATGAATAAGGCATTGAAGGGTATCACTCCCTTTGAATCTTAGTGTGGCAGGAAACCTATTGTGCAACACTTCAGAGTTTTTGGCTCCCCATCTTGGGCACACATTCCTTTGGAGAAGCTTAAGACGTTAGAACCTAAAATTTGGTCTTGCATATTTATTGGTTACACCAATGTTGCCAAAGGATATCATCTCTTGGATTGTGAGAAATGTGAGCTCTTCATTGAATGTAGTGTGCAATTTGAGGAATCTTGCCTAACTCATCTTGTCATCTTACTGAACCTCGTCGTCCCCAGGCTACCGCCCGGTGCCGAACGTTGCATGTAACCAGGGGGGGAATACTTGGCCCCCCCGAGACCCCCCTAGGAAGCGCCCAATGCACAAGACACAAAGAACACTACTAGAGGGATCGTCAGACGCAGTTGTTGAATCTGACATGCCCACACACACACATGCAAAGAATATAACACATACCCAACATTCTCCCACTTGTTGTTTTCTTTGCATACAGGAGTCCACAAGATTATATAGTCAACAATCCAAGGCAGCAATGCCCATTGTTACTCTACACTAGGAGAAATTTTCTATGCTCACAGACTTTGTCAATGAATCTGCAACATTCTTCAAAGTGTCAACCTTTTCTAGCAACACCTTATTTTCCTCAACCATGTCTCTCATAAAGTGATACTAAACATCAATATGCTTTGTATTTGAATGATGAGTTGGGTTGTTTTCTAGGAATATTGCACTCTGACTGTCACAATCTAATCTCACTTCTTGTTGTACCAACCCAATACCTAAACACAATATCTATAACCATAATGCTTTCCTGCTTGCATGAGTGGCTTCCATGTATTCATCTTCTGTGGTTGAGAGTGCCACTACAACTTGTCTTTTGCTCATCCAATTGATTGCACCTCCAAATAGGTTAAACACATACCCACTTGTAAATCTTCTGTGATCCAGATCTCCAGCTCGGTTTGCATCAACAAAGCCATGTATGTCCTCCACTCTTTCCAATCCTAGTCTTCCTTGGTAGCACAATCCATAATTGGTAGTGCCACACAAATACCTGAAGACCCTCTTTACTGTTGTCCAATGATCCTTCCCTGGTTTTGACATATACCTTCTCAAAAATCCCACTGCATGTGCAATGTCCGGTCTAGTATAGACCATTGTATACATCAAACTACCAATTGCACTGGCATATGGAACATGAGACATGTCCTCTTCTTCTTCCTGTGTCTTGGGACACTGATCTACGGATAAATTTACACCTATAGGAATAGGAACCTTGACCGGTTTACTTCCATCAATATTAAACCTATGCAATATCGTCTCAACATATTTTCTCTGATTCAACCAGAGTTTCCTGTTTGCACGATCTCTTTTAATTTCCATTCCCGGAATGAATTTAGCAGCACCGAGATCCTTCATGTCAAATATGGAGGATAGTTGCGATTTCACCTCCTTGATAACATCCATGTTATTTCTTACCAATAACATGTCATCAACATACAACACTGCATAAATGAAGTGATTACCAAACTTCTTGGAATATACACAATGATTAGCCCTGCTTCTCACAAATCCCAATCCAAGGATGTATGTGTCAAACGTTTGGTACCACATCCTAGGTGATTGCTTCAAACCATATAGTGACTGATTTAACTTACAGACTAGCTCTTTCTTTCCCTTCACTACAAATCCTTTTGGCTGCTTCATGTATATTTCTTCTTCCAGATCCCCATGTAGGAATTTTGTCTTCACATCCATCTGTTCCACTTCAATATCAAAATCAACAACAATAGATAAAAGAAATCTAGTAGAAGTTAACTTAGCAACAGGAAAAAAAATCTCACCAAAGTCAATTCCCTCTACCTGGGAATAAACTTTTGCTACTAACTGAGCTTTGTATTTCTCCACTTTTCCTTATGCATTAAACTTCTTCTTAAACAACTATTTTCTACCAACAGATTTTATTCCAACTGGAAACTCAACTATATCCCATCCCTGATTCTTATCCAAGGCATCCATTTCTTCAACCATGGCCTTCTTCCAGAGTTTACTATCCTCTGAATTCACTTCTTCCCTGACAGTTATAGGATCATCATCAGTAATAGATAAAGCAAAATTGGAATGGAAATTAGGTGGACTATACCTTTCTGGTTGCCTTCTTTCTCTCACTGATCTCCTCAATACTGGGGCATGAGGTTCTTCTTCTTCTGTTGCTTCATCTTTTTAGATAACAAGGATGAAACTACATCCTCAAACTTCAATGTAGATTGAGTGGTACTACCAATTGCTACAACCAGATTATCCCAAGAGTTTGGAAAAGAACATAACAGAGTAATACATTTATCTTCTTTTGCAATCATAATATTAACAGATACAAGTTGACTTACCAAAGTATTAAAGGCATTTAGATGTTCTGTCATAGTATCTCCATATTCCATCCTACGATGATACAACTTCTTTAGAAGAAACAACTTGTTTACCAGGGAATTTGATTGATACAAATTCCCCAACTTATCCCATAGTTCCTTGGCTATAGATTCTCCTGAGACTTTCAACAACACCGAATCTGCCAGGCAGAGTCGAATAGTACTTTCAACAAAACTTTTTCCTAGGTTAAGAGAGAAAAAATAAGTCCAAATCCATGAAAATAGTAGACTTAAGTCCCTTCAGGCAAGATAATGGTTCCATCGAGTGACCAAGCCTCCCAATATTTCCTATAGCATCAGAGCACATAAAGGACCAATATTTTAGGATGATAGACATAATGGTTTTTATCTTCTCCCCATACAACATTGTTTCTTGAATCAACAAGGCATCTGATTATGGGTGGACGACGAATGATTTAGGGATTTTTGTTTTGTGGTAAGCCCCAAAACTCCTAATGTTTAGGGATATAATTATCATTCAATCCATTTATTAAGTTTGAAACTTCTCTAAGGGACCCTACTACAATTTTTAGTTTTCCTTTTAATATTTCTTGTTGTGCCTTCTTTTGTGTAAGTGCAATAGATAACATGGATTTTATTTTATGGGTTGGGTGATTTCATGTCTTCTATTGGATATATTGTCATTGATATGTTGTCATTGATGTCAACAGTTGATGTCATAATGATGTGATGATAAGTTGTTATGATGAATTTTCATTGTTGATTTATCATAGATGAAATTGTCATTGATGGCAATAGTATATCAGTTAGTAGAGAATTTCAAACAGTCAAAGGAAAAGTGCATTGAAAATATGCAAAGAAAGGTTGATGTCAAACAGTTGGATGATATGCAAAGATTAAATCTCAGGAGAGTTAGCAAATGAAGATCAAAGCTCAGAAGATATGGCGAAGTTGCAATATGATGATATGTAGAGATAAAATCTTAGAGAGGGTGATAGAATGAAGAACAAACCTCAGAAGAGATGGAACGATGAATCTCAGAAGTCTAGTCAATGATCAAATCAGATCAAGACCATTTATACACATACAAAGCTTGGATCGACAGGGAATAACAAAAATCCACATCGACCGTCGATGGTCACTCACCAAATAAATCTACGGTTGGTGACAAAATGAAGAAAAGGTGTGGTGACATGATAGTTTGGCGCTTTATGTTAAAGGGTGCACTAATATCAACGACTGATAATCAGGCACTCAAATCTACAATCGACAGGGAATATCAAACCCCCTCAAACTTTCTGCTTTTAATGGTGGGGAGGGGGTCTGAGTTGGTGGTATTCCCATGCGAGGCCCTCATAACATGTCACATTATTGTCAACATGGATCCCCCTCGCTCATTACCACTTACCACCTACCCCCCCCTCTGAGTAAACCTCCAAACCACTATTCATTACCACCTCTGCACTCCAACGTCACACTCCACTACCCTGCCTCCGATGTCACTCTCCACTACCTTGCCTACACATCACACTCCACTACACAGGCCTACATGTCACACTCACACTAAGCACGAGGTCACTAAGTAAATGGTGGTCATCCATATCAATGCTTGATTAAGTCCTAGCCGTCGGATTAAGAAGTGAAAGGTTAAGTGTAAGGATCAAATCTGACCATTGATTTGGTTCCGTGAAATAGAAGTGAACCATCCCATGCAATGTCCAGACTAACGTCCATATCATCAAGATATTAAATCGTGATTGTTGAATTGATAAGCGCTCAAGCACTCGTTTGGCCTAGCATCTAGTCATTATCGTTGGTCATATGGAATAAGATATATAAAGGCAATATATAATGTGTCGCTAAAGTTGATAAATCTTGTGGTTTTGTATCACTTGGTAACATGTAATGATTTGAACGAAGTGCCTCTACAGAATTCGGTTTCTGTAAATGAATTGTTAACATTCGGGATCGAGTTAAAAGGATTAAATTGAGCCATAACTGTGATCAATTTCTGAAAATCCTTCATGGTAAGAATGATAAAAATGTGATTATGGTTGAGTTAAACAAAGAGGTGCGATGGTCCCAAATAAAGAGACACAGTGTATCACTCTCACGCCGTTTTGAAAGATTATATAAACAAGGAAGAGTGTTGAGAATAAAGTGTCTCTACAGTCTAGATTAGAAGATCAAAAGCTGAAGAAGATTCTAGGAAGGAAAGATGAAGATACTTGTGCAGTGAGGGTGGAAGGGAGGAGCATGGAAGGATTAATATCCTTACTAATAAAATTGTAAAAAACGAGGGGAGTTGGTGCTTCCTTGTCAGTTGTATGTGAGTAAATAGGGGGTTGTAGCCTCCTACCAGTTGGTGTTGGTGAATAGAGGGAGTTGGTGCTTCCTAGGGTTGGTGCCCTAAATACGAGGGAGTTGGTGCTTCCTAGGGTTGGTAACCTAAAGAAGAGGATCTATGTCTCTTGGAGTTGGTGCTTTAAAGAGGATTGGTGTCCTTCACTATTCTTTATAAAACTTGTAATTGTTGTTAAATATATTTTTATAATTGATTTTGCATACAATTCATTGTTGATTCATTGTGATAATCAATAAAATATAAAAAGTGTCTGCTAATTGTTCAAAAAGGGTAATATTGATTCACTCCCCCCCCCCCCTCTTAGTATTCCAACATCTTCCTGGTGTATAGCCTTCAATCATACCCCCCTCAGTACATTTAGGATTAGAATTGTCTGAAGAACACACCAAATACCTCCTTTTCCATATAAGGTTACAAGTACTTTGCATATATTAATTACTTAAAGACTTTGACTTTATAGGCTTTGGAGACTAATTTGTTTGAGACTACAATGGTGAAACCCCACAATTAATATAACAACATAGCCTATCATTATATTGGGAGAATTGGTTGGGGTTTTTCTAGGCTCAACCCTGATGCTATATGGACTCTTTCCAAGGTATTCCCATTTTTTTTTAACATTAGCCTCATGATTAATCAAAGAAGGGAAAGAGGGGGTTTGATTTATCATACCTTTTGGTAGGGATATGATTTCTACCTTTGGATCCTATTGACATTTTTCTATAGGCACTATATCCTTGTGCCCAAACATCATAAGTATCTCCATCTTATAATTCACCCAATGCCTAGGGATTTAGTCACCTCCTTTGGGTATTGTTGCAAGTTTTTTCTCTATCTTGAATTCTCTGGAGGCTCCATATCATTCAATGACTATATTACTCGTAAGAAACTTCATCTTAGTAGTTGGATCTGGTGTGTAATACTTTATCTACTTACATCCATCCTAAACATTTCTCATCATTAGTTCTTCCCTTTATTTCATCGATATTCGACAATCTCATTTTAGGCACCAATACATGTGACATTAGAAGCATCAAGAAGGGATTCGAGCGTAGTCTAGTGATTATTGGTAAGACCATGCACCCATATTTATCTCTAAGTTTTTGGGCCACCTATCTTCTAAATCAACTTCAACATAGACCCTAGCCATGGTTTTGATATGCCCCATTCAACGAACATGTGCACATATACGTATATACACATATGTATGTATGTATGTATGTACATATCTATTTGTGTGTGTGTAATACACACACACACACACAACTCTCTCTCTCTCTCTCTCTCTCTCTCTCTCTCTCTCTCTCTCTCTCTCTACACACACATACATATATATGATAAATGTATCCATCTCTGAATTCACCCAATGCCTCGGGATTTAGTCACCTCCTTTGGGAATTTTTGTAGGTTTTCTTCTCTATCTTAAATTCTTTAGAGGATCCATCTCTTTCAATGGTCATACACTCATAGGAAAATTCACATTAGAAATTGGATCTAATTCATGATACTTTATCTCCTTACACCCATTCTAAGCCTTTCCAGTTTGTAGTTCTACCATTTCTTCTATCAATATTTGACAATTCCCTTTTCGGTGCCCATACATGTGATACTAGAAGTATCAAAAAAGGATTCGAGTGCAGTATAAATATTATTAGTAAGACCATGAACCCATATTTATCTCTAAGTTTTTGGGCAACCCATATTCTAAATCAACTTCAACACATACCCTAGCCATGGTTTCGATATGCCCCATTCAACGAATACACACACACACACACACACACACACACACACACACACACACACACACACACACACACACACACATATATATCTACACACATACACACACATATATGCATATAAATGTATGTATGTATGTACATATCTATCAGTATGTGTGTGTGTGTAATAGACATACACATGTATGTATTCGTGTATAAAGAGAATGCGTGAGAGATATGTGCATATGTGTGTGTGTACACACGGGTATGTACATCTCTCTCTCTCTCTCTCTCTCTCTCTCTCTCTCTCTCTCTCTCTCTCTCTCAAGAATTAGTGTACAAGAAAAAGAAAATGATCATGTATTGCCTCTATATGTATGCTCCTAACCTCACACAGTAGGGAGCATTTGGAGCATCTAATATCAACCACATTCAATGCATTTAATGAAAAAATTTCCATCAAGGGTACTCATAAGTTGAGGTACTAAGCATTCTCAAGCTCCGTGTCAATTCAAATCTAGTACCTTAGTGGTTCCATGTCTCTTCAAGACATGGGGAACCACATCCAAGTGGCACAATTTCACACTTGGAGCTAGTTATTATGAATCTTGATTAATTAATATAAATAGGATCCATGGATAAGCATTCCAGATATAAAATTTCATGCATTGTTATGTTGCTCAAATAATTTTTGAGAACCATATTTCTCAAGTTATCATTTGGTGCAATCATAAATCAAATATTGTGCATTGATCTCTTCCATTTGGATATCTCTTACACACTTCTTGGTTCAAAGAGAGAGAGGCGGGGGGGAGAGAAGGCCCTAAGGAACAAAAAGGACCCTACCAAGGAGGAGAGGAGATCTCACCTACATTCTCCAATCCTCTATGGTGTAATTACATGGTCTTACCATTGATATATATTCACTATCGCTTCCAATTGTACTCTTTTTCTAATCCATGTTCTCTTTGTATATTTCTTTCCTTTTGTTTGTATATTTCCAATGGTGTTTATATGTATGGGATAACTCTAACAAATTGATTGTAGTGTAGCTTACATCCTATCTACTCAAATGGAATTTTTTGCTCACCTAAGTGACTCAAACAACAAAATAGCCATTCATGACCTCATACACTATTTTTTCCTAATAAAACCATAATGAACTCTTACATATATAAGCTTGAGCATTTGTTGTCATCATCTAAACATGTTTTCCTTGTGTATGTGCCTTGTCTCAAAGCAACCTGCAAGTGATCAATTTATGTCAAAAATCAACATGCAACAACCCTCAAAATAGCATAAAAGAGTTCAAATGCATGAAAGTAAGGGATTTTGAGTGAGATAAATGGAAGGTGTACACTTGTACATTCTTGATTTTAATCCTAAAAATCTTGACCCAACTTATCTTAGTATAAATAAGAGGTTAATAGATGGGTAGGATTAACATTGCTATCCCATGGAATATTAGGATAAATCTTTAGTCCTCAATTCCTCTTCTTTGAGAAACCCTAAGTTTTCTAGGGTTGATATAACCCCCTTTAAGGTTTCTTCAGAGCCATGTTTGGCTCCCCTTATTTGTTTTATGTCATTATCCTTGAATTTTCGAGATATTTTGAATAAAGACTATGGAGGAACATAAAAAAAATATAAACAAGTATACATATTTGTTGTAACAATTCTTATTTCAATTAATTTTGATCTCCACACACACACACACACACACACACACACCCCTCCACCAAACCATTTTTTGTGTAATTCATGTTGAATTGTTACACTTCATGTTGTAGAGTTGGATACATAGAATTGTTACCCTATTGTTAATTCATCAATGGAATTTGAATTTGTTTCCATTATATGGAATGTCACCAAATTAGGAATGAATAAGATTTTATTTTTCTAATTGTGTGTAGGTACATGTACAATCTTGGTGCTAGAGATATACCTTGCAATTTGATTTTTGAAGAAGTAAGAAAACCTTGACAAGTATACCCTTCTCTTTTACCTTGAATTCCATTATTAAAATATTTAAATAGGGAAGAAGAGTCATTTATCTACTATTCTCTATTAGAAACTTTACAACCATCTTTCTAGGGATTATAAAGATTAGACCAAACCATTTCCCCTCTAAAAATTTGATGTAGTGTGAATGTTGAAATCCTAGACCCTTGTTGTATCATAGACATTTTTAGTTGATTGGAATTTGGAGAGCATACTATAAGTGAATGATTTTAGGTTTACTTCTTATGGAGGTGGTTACCTTATGTAGCAGGGGACATCTTCCACATCGATACATTTTGAGGAGGATGGTTGTTGGTGCAGGCCAATTTTTGGGAGAATCAAGGAAGTTTTGAAGGAATCGAAGAAACACCAAAAAATAGGGGAGCTCACTGGAAATAGAGGAAAACCAACACTGGAAACAGAGGAAAACCAACACCAGGAAAAGCAGTTACAATGTGGAAAAACTACTGGGGATCAGTTGGAAAGTGGGCAATCGTCGACTTGGAGCAATGGTTGGATCAAGGACCAGTCGAGATCAAGTCAAGAAGAAAGTAGACAGACCTAATCTTCTTAGGGTTAAAGTTTTTGTAAGGGATTTATCCCAATTTTTATATAATTAGAATGTATTAGGACGATGAGAGGGTTCTTGTTGTTGTTGTGGTTGTCCTTTTGTGAGATGTTTTGTTAAGGTTGTTGTAGATCCTTTATTTGAGTAAATTTATTTCTAAGAGACTTGGGAAATCTATGGAGAAAAAGTGTAATGAAGGAGGAAATGTATAGTGCACAACACTAGCTTTTGCAAGAATATGAATAAAGAGCCAACACAAAAAATCTTTGTGGACGTAGCCCTAGGGGGGGTGAATTGTTACACATTATTTTCGTCATCCCTATGATTGTTAATGATGTAAACCTATCTGTTGCCTTCAGAGGGGTCAATGGCCTAAGTTCCTAAAGAGAGAAGGGAGAAGAACTTTTCCTGAGGAAAGAAGTTGCATTTTCTTATGTAAAAACCTTATAAAAAAGGAAGTTCGCAGGTTTCTATATAGGCAAGGTGCGAGAATGACCCATTCTCGCAGGTTTCACTATAGCCAGGGTGTGAGGTGTTCACAGGTTTCTCTATAGATAGGGTGCAAGAATGCCTACATTTGGGAAAAATGAGCGTTTTCTCGAATCTTCTAGAAGGAGAAACTTCTATGGTGAGGTGGCATCCAAATGGTTTGGATATTACTCGATTTCATGATTTAGTGGGATCATCCTAACCTCCTCACCTTATCCTCTTCAACTTATAAAAGGAGAGGAGTTCTCATGGAGAAAGTTAGCTTGGGTTAGCTTTGTTGGTTCATGAGCTTGTTCTTGATTGGCTTGGAATTATTATCTTGGTTGGAGTGGCTTTGAGATTTGCTTTGTCAAGATAGATTGTGAATATCATCAGATCTATGCCCTTGGAGAAAGAAGTGTGTGGGGAACGAAGGACAGTTGGAAGGGACCTTACGACATCAAGGCCATGGTTGTAATCTCTCTTTCACATTTAATATGATACAATAATATGATTCTTTCCTATAAATCTTGTTGTGTTTTATTGTATGATTCCTTGATCACATACATAGGTTTATATTGAGTTTATGCTATTTCTATCACTTTGGTTGGTTGCGTTCTTTTGCAGGTTCATCATTGTATGAGCATTGGAACAGAGCTAGGATAGCGATGGTGAGAGGAAGCGACATTTAAATGGTATGTCACTCATCCCTCTTTAGTTAGTAAATTAAATATCTAAAACTTAAGGAAGGCATCATGTTCTGTCCTGTTTTGTTCTAGATCTAGGTGGATCTAGGGAGATCGGTTAGTGTCCGCACCTACGGATTTATCCAATAACAAAATTGGTGACTCCACTAGGGAACGGATTGTTTCCTAGTTAGTCTAGTTTCCCTTCTTTTGATTGCTTGTTTTCTGGTTTCTGAGTCTTTGGGACATCCATCCAGACTCTCTGGATCTAGAAGTTCACTTAGATTCCCTGTCCTTTTTCAAAATTTTCTTTGATTACAAACATTCTCGCACTGTACCTGTTTGTGGACTGTGAGAATCATTGATGTTCGTACCCTGTTGTTAGGTTCAATGCAAACTCCTCGCACCCTACCTATGTCTAGCCTGTGAGAATACCTAATTCTCACACCGCACTCTATTGCTAGGCTGCGAACTTGTTTGTGAAAATTTCTAGATTGGGTCTTGTCATTTTTTGATGCCCAGTTTTGCTTTGAACAACTGGATTGAACTTTTGGAGCCTATATTGATCTG
>ML793070.1:55442-88382 GCA_009831015.1 Picea engelmannii
TGTCCATATACTAGAAAGTATGGGGAATTCCCTATAGCTTCCTTGGGTGAACTCTATCTTCCCATAAAGCATTATGGAGTAGATTATGCCAATTCATTTGGTTATCTGCAACTGTTTTCTTTAATATTCTTACCAGGTTCTTATTAGTCGATTCTGCCAATTTGTTTCCATGTGGATAATAATTTGCAGAGTATCTAATTATGATTCCTTTTTCCAGGGAAAACTTTGTTAAGAAGGTGGAAGAAAAATAAGTTTCATTATCAAAAACAAGAACATAAGGGACACCAAACCTTGTGATTAGTTGTTGTTCTATGAATTGGATTACCACCTTCTCATTTACATGAGTCAGAGGAATGGCTTATGCCCATTTTGTGAAATAATCGGTGGAAGTGAGTATGTACTTGTGTTTTTTTAAAGAACTCGGTGTAATTTATCCTATGATATCTAACCCCCATTGCTCAAAAGGCCTAGAAACGGTCACCGGTTGGAGTGGGACCGTTGCTCTCTTCTCTCTCCCAATGCTTATTTGACAAGTTTTACAGTTTCTAGCATATGTGTGAGCGTCCTTGAACAAAGTAGGCCAATAATATCCAGCTCTCAGTTTATTATGAGTGGTGGTGTCCCCTTCAAAATGTCCACCGACAAGGCCATCATGGAGCTCCTTCATAACTTTGACTGCATATTCCCGTTCGAGGCATATTAAAAGTACCCCATCATAATTAACCCAGAAGAGTACCAAATTTATGAGGCGATATTGTGTAGATTTTAACCTGAGGGATCTCCTTTCCCTAGGGTTGAGGTCATCTATACAAGTCCCATGGTGTAGGAGATAAGTTAGTTTCTCATACCAAGACTCTTGTCCTAGGGACATGTATGAAGCTTCACCACACCATAATGCCATTTCATTCTCCCATCCGGCGTCTTCATTTACCTGGTCTTGAGCTTCAACTGCCAGTTTTCATAACCCTTGTCCTTTAACCAGTTTAGAAGGTTTTGTATCTAGATCAAATTCTTGAACTACTGTCATCCAATTTCCTCTTCTTTCCCCCATCTCCTATTGAGTAAATAGGGATCGTACTACAAGGTGAGGCACAATTACTTTTGTGTGGTTCTTGAGGATGTAAGATCTGAAATGTTTTACTGCCTTATAAACCACATAAGCTTGTTTATCTATAGAAGGATAGTCAAGTTCAGCACCTTGAAGGTTAGTTCTCATGAATGACACTGGGGCCTCATTGTTTCCATCATCTTTCTGACTCAATACTGCGGCCAATGATTGGTCGAAGGCAAAAGTATAGAGGAACAAATATTTTTTGAAATTGGTACTTCACAACACAGGGGCATGAGATATAGAAGTCTTAATATCATTGAAAGCCTTATTTCATTCATCATCCCACTTAAATTCAACATCTTTACGAATGATATTTTGTAAGGGTTTGATCGTTTCAGCGAAATCGGGGGTGAATTTCCTCACAAAGTTGATTTTCCCAAAGAATGATTACATAGATTTTTTGTTGTGGGGAAATGGAAGTTGAGCTATAGCATTAATCCTTTATGGTTCTATATGAATTCCTACTTGAGATATAATGTGGCCAAGCAACTTACCTTCTTCAACACCAAAAATAGTTTTCTTAGGGTTTAAGGATATACCATATTTTCTACACCTTTCGAAAATATGGGTTAAGTGTTGGATATGTTCCTCTTTGTTATTTGAATACACTATTACATCATCCAAATAAACCACTACACATATGTTAATCATCCCTTGAAATGCTACGTCCATTTTCCTTTGGAAGGTTTCCCCTGCATTGATTAACCCAAAGGGCATGTGTTTGTAAGAGAAAGTTCCCCACTTGGTTCGGAAGGTAGTTTTTAATGGTCTTCCTCTAAAACTAGAACCTGGTAGTAACCTGAGAAATTGTCCAATAAAGAGAAAATCTCAAAGCCTGACATGGTCTGCAAGAGTTTCTCAATCAGAGGAACTTGGTAGTTGTCATTTTCTGAAGCTTTGTTGAGGTTTCTAAAATCTATGCATAGGCGATTTCTCCTAACTTTTTCCTCACAGGAACCAAATTTTCTAGCCACGTGGAATGTCTAACCTGGAGAATAATTTTGGCATCTAAAAGTTTCTTCAAATCCTGACACATGAGGGGTTCCATGGATGGGTGATACTTTCAGAGCTTTTGTTGGAAGGGTTTCACTTTAGGTTTTAACGGGATAGTGTGTTGAATGATACGGGTATCATAAGTTTTCAGATCTCGGTAGGACCATCCAAAGACATCTTGATATTGTCTGAAGAGTTTGAGATAGGCCTTCCTTTCTTCTTTAGATACTATCTTGTCGAGCTTTATGTTCTTTGGGTTTTCTAGGGTTCTGAGATTTATAGTTTCATGCATGGGACAGGAACTACCAGTCTTCATGTTTTTGGGCCCCTTAAATCATTCTTTCAGGTCAAAAATATTTTCTAAATTAGCTATCCCCTTCAGGATTGTGTGAGACTTCGATTTGTCAGTTGGTTGACCTGTTTGAGGATCATTTTCTATTGATTGTTCCTGGAATACTTCATCGTCAATAGACAAGTCTTTGAAATTATCTTGGTTAGTCATAAAGTTTATGATTTGTTCATCCCCTTCAAAGACCTTTCCTTTAGAAATGTTGTTAGGCACCGATAGTTTGTAGAGTAGTTCCACAGTGAACCGAGAGGCTTCATAATCTTCTAGAGGTGACAGACTTGAAGCAACTGTGGCTAGGGAATCAACAAGGATATTCTTTTCTCTGGGAATCACTGTAATATTGAAGGCTTCAAAGTGATCTATTAACCTATGCACTTCATGTTGGTAATTATTTATGTGGAGAGAATTGAAATGTATAGTATTTCTTACTTATCTAACGATGATTTCAGAATCTCCGAAAACCTTCAATTCTTTGATGTTTAAGTCTATGGATTTCTTTATCCCTTGTACTAGAGCTTGATACTTGGCAGTGTTATTTGTGCATTCGAATTTTAGTCTACAAGATAGGAAATGTCATTTTCCCTTCGGATTAATGAGGATACACCCTGCTCCTAACCCTTCTTGAGATTTAGATCCATCAAAATATAGGGTCCAATCTTGTGGGAAACATGTATCATCTTCCCCTTCCCTAATACTTTCCTCTTTTCCTCCTGCTAGTTCTGTGATTTCTAATGCGGGTTCTTGGCAGAAGAGGGTTTCTTCCGTCGTTGTTGGCAACTCCTATTGAAAATAAATTTTGGAGTTATGAGTGAGAAGGATATCAGATGAGAGAGGCGAGAATTTATCGAAGTAGGAATCACATGAATAATTTCCTAACATAGGGAAATCTATCAATGAGGGTTCATTTAGGGTTTCTAGGTCAGTGGCAGTATGTTTCAGATATCTTTCCCTATCAATTTTGATCATATTTTTGTATCCCTTTAATGGTATCCAAAGGTGTGCCAAGTCTATACTAAAGTATCCGTTTAACTTTTCAAACCCATCTCGACTTAATAATAATCCTTAAGCTTCCGGGATGTGTACTATAATGATTTCAATCACTTGCACAAACTTAGGATGTGTCGTTATTCTAATCATTACATTTTTGAGTTCTCCCATGACCTTCACCTAGGTTATGTCTAGTTGTGTTACATGCTTATCACTCTTGAGAGGGGCTGTGTTTAGTTTTTTCCAAATAGACAGTGGCATAACATTAGAGGATGCTCCTAAATCAACCAAATAATTGTGGAGGTTCATGCTGAAAACTTCAAACGTTAAAAGGAAAGGTGGGACAAAAGGTCTTCCCTTCCTATCTTCAGAGAAAGCGTTCACAATCATTTTATTCCCTGGATATGAGGGAGTTAGATTCCTTCCTGGGTCAGTGTTCCTCGTAGGATTTTCTACTAATTTCAAAGCCTGTAATAGGAAGTCCTTTTGCTGAGGAATTCTACATATGTCCATAACTGATATATTAGCCTTCAACTTCTTCAAATATTCAACTACGGTTTAATCCATCTTGGGAAATTCTATGGTGTGGATGCTTATAGGGTTCTTACGGGGAGGAAAAGGTCCTTTCATATGATCGGGAATTGATCTTCCTCCCAAAGTTTGGGTAGTAGTGAGATCATTTGGGACAGGTTGACCTTTACTTCGCATTTGCACCACCAAGACCTTTGTGGGTGGTTCTTGAACCTCAAATAGGTCGTCGGAAGGCATAATTAAATCAAGATCCCATATCAGCATGGAGGTATCTTCTGGTGGATCAATTTCTTCCTGATCATCCACATTCATAATTGAACCACTTGATTGTTCGGTTAGGGGAACCTCATCCAGAAACCGGTTGGCCATCAAATTCATGGCACACATCCATTGAGGGAAGTCTCTTTTGGAGTGGTTTTCCTGGTGATAAGTACAAAAAGAATCAGATGCTAAATTTCCTAGGTCTACGTTCAAGTTAGCTAGGGGAGGTTCAATTTATTTGAAAGGTGGGTTCCTTTTAAAGAAAGGATTATAGGGACTTTGGCCTTGGTTTCCCTCCCCTACACTTCTTTTCAAGTCTATGATTTTGTTTTATAACTTATTAACCATGCATTGTAGGTCTTCTATGTCTCTGTTACCTTTTTCGGGACCTTGTTCTGTTTGTTTCCCTATGGGTCTAGTTAACAAGAGTCCTCTTCTAGGAGGAGGTTGAAATTCCTTCTTAACTAATGAGAAATGACCTTCCTTACATCTCTTCATTTGGAAATCTATCATTTTGGATTATTAAAAATTCTCAGCTAGGGTTAGTTTGGTAGCCTTCTTCACAAACATAGAAATAGAAGCTGGGAAAGCATTAGCATATAATTCGATTTGCAACTCCTGAGTAGGTTTACCTTCGGGATGGAATTTATTTAAGATAGTTGTGAATCTTTGGTTGAATTATTTGACCCTTTCCTTCAAACTCATGGTGGGGGCGAACAACTCAACCATCAGAGCTCTCGTAGTAGTTTCTTCTGCAAATTTATCCAAAAAATATTTCTGAAACTTTGTCCAACTAGTTATGGATCCTATGGGTATGTTAAAATACCACATAGAAGATAAATTCTCAAAAGTGAAGGGGAATATCCTACATACTATGTCTTCATGTTGGACATTCATAAGTCTGATCACTAGTATGAATTTCTTTATATGATCTTCAGGAAATCCTAAGGTCTCGAGGTCAAACTTAGGAAGTAATTTATCTTGATGTTAGGGAAGGTTATGGACTCACTATGGGATGGCCAAAGCGTCTCTAGACAACCAAGGTTGATTATTCTGAGGTGGGTTGCCCCTTTCTTCATCATGTTCGTTGTTGTCCTCCATATATTTGGATCCTAAGTTAAATTCTTCCTCTTCTGAAAAATCGTACGACTCAGAGACGTCGTCGACTGGCATTTCATGGATTAAATTAAGAGGGTGTTCGATTTCGATGATTGTGAAATCTATTAGGTCTTCAATTGTGTTCACAAAAACCTAGTCGAGGGTGTCGACCATTGGTCTTCTTATTTTTTTTCTTCAAGGAAGTATCGGAGCTAAAGATAGTGCACTGATCTGTTGAGCGTATGCTCTTGTGATTCTTCTGAATTGATTTAATTCCTCATGAAGAAGAGCGTAAGGTATATCAGGGAACAAGCATTCTTCCTCGGGCTGGGGTGAGTTACTCATTTCAAGAGTACTCAATGTGTGTGGGTTGTCTTGGGAATGACTAGCCATGCATGTGGGTTGTTTTGAATCTACAGGCTATCTAAAATATTATAAGAAATATGTATTCAACCATTCATTATTCAGGCCCTCCTTCTAGTGCCAATTTTTTTGATGGGTCCTATATCCCTATAAATCAACAGCAAGAACCAAACCCACCACCAAGGCCCAATTAGACTTTGCGACATTTAATAGTGGAATGGTTTTCTAGATCTTGCGATCCAACCAAAATAATCGATGGGCTTTACATTTTCTTGTGAAGGCTTTCTCCTTCAGTTTAAACATTCTCTTTTTTGTATTTTCTCTTAGGTATGATTGATATAAGATAAATACAATATAAATAAACTAGGTAACAAAGTGAAGACAAACTAAACTACTGGAGAAGAGGTTGAGCTTGGGATAACCCTTTACTCAAGCATGAAGACAACGATCGCCTACCACATGCCTAGTACAAATACATTAACCTTGTGAGTATTGCAATTTCTGACAGAGATACAAATTATCACATGAAAACATGCATGTGATAAATAATGGAAAGTAAAATAATTCACTTAACTCTTATCACCCATCACATAATAACACAACGTTTTATCTTCATCATTAAAGAAAAGAACTGTAAAACATTGCATCAGATAACTTAACAATAGATTTAATAGATCTTACTTGTTACAACATCTATTCATTATATGATATAGGAAATAATTCTTCTCCACATCCAATAATACATGCATTTGATGAAAAAAAAAACTTGTCTCTGGTCCAGAAGGACTTCTCAATTAAAGGCATCTCCGAAGTAATTCTTAACAAAACCAAAAATGAGAGTTTCTTGCAACAACCATAGAACCTTAACTAATCGATCGATGCTCCTATTTATAACATAAAATTAACTAAAAATAATGGCTAAAGTGCAGATAATAAAAACAAAATTCACCACGTGGCGTTCTCTCCTAACATTTGTCTAAGAGTCATCTCAAGATATCACTTTTAAATGGTGACTCTTCTCATACTCCGACCACTTGATGAACAGCTCCTCGTAAGTGTTGGTGTATGGGAATCTATGTTGTTCTATTGGGGCCACGTAAATATCTCTTGTCTCTACCTCATGTGCCCGATACTTGACTATATTGGCACTTAACTGTTGCAACATAGACTGATATTTGATCTAGTGTTCCATAAACTATCGCACCTAACCTAGCGTCATGTCTGTCATTTAGTTGCTTCTTCGTCCCATGATGAATCTTTCTTAGTGTGCAATTTTACTATGTCGCACAAGTTGACAAAGTCATCAGGTGTGTCGAACTCGGGGAATCTAATATCCTTCATTGCCTTGTTTATTTTGACCCAGTTCCTCTCACTCTCGAGCCATTTTCTTGAATCTCCCGATGAAGTTCCCAGGCCATTTTTGCCCAATATTCGATCGATTTCCTTCCTGCAATAAAAATAAAATCCTTTAGAGACCACATATAGATAAACACTGGGTAAAATACATATATGAAGTGTAAGCATGAAAAATCCAGACTGGTACATACCTGTGAAGCTTGCTAAACCCGATTATTTGATAATCATGGGATCTTTGTAGCTTCCGAATTGCTTTATTTTCTTCTGTTAGCATCATCATTTTCTCCAGTTAGGGTGGGTCTTAGTTGGGTTACGTTTGTGTGCCACAGTATGAAATATCGAGTACGGAATGACATTAGAGTTGATGTCAAGCCAGTGGTCGGTTAGCCCTTAGAGTCTGGAAAGGATTTCAAAGTCAAACATGCATTGAGAGTATGAGTATGTTCCAAAAGAGTCAGGTTCTATCATAAGCGAAGTCGTTAAATGCCTCGAGTCGAGGCAAATTGTTTAACCAGAATTTGCATCGCAAGTGCAGCAACCATCATCAACTCATCATGAAGGCTGTAAGAATGGAAAATTACAACGCTCGTATCACACATGTACAGTACGCAACACTATATTTTGCAAGAATATGAATAAAGATCCAACACAGCAAATCTTTGTGGATGTATCCCCAGGGGGGTTGAACCATGGTATATCTATGTTTGGTGTAAATGTATGGTGTTCTTCTGATTGTATTTTCTTTACTAATTTTATGATGAACATGTTAACTAATAAAGGAAATATCACTGTACACTAAGAATGAACTAATGGAATCTACAGAATATCTCTAATTAAATGAATTTTATAGCTAGTGTTTAGATCATAATATTGTGTTACAGTAGATAAATACTTGTCTTTGAACACATGCAGCTATAATGGTTAATGAAGTCCTATTAGAATATTTGTGATAGAGGTATGGAATATGATCTAATGAGGGTTTGAGGGATAACAATGAGTAGATCCGATGCCTCTGAGAGAGAACTACATCCCATCCCATGGTTGCAGACATCTGAGTCCTGCGGTCACCGATAGAAGCCATCTCAAGTGAGACTGCACAATGCACTATGTATGTTGTGTTTCCTTATGTTATCAAGAATGGTTGATGGTTGAATGGAAGTTGGTAATCATGTAGTATAACTTGGTTCATCCCAAAGTAAAACCAAAAATGGTTCTTGGCATAAGAGGTTGAGTTATCTAGTCGAGGAAAGATAGGCCATTTTTTGTACCTCATATGCCCTTTTTTGTACCTCACTTAGCCTGATCAAACTCTTATTTGGTCGTTTATAGAGTGGCATATTATATAATGTATTTCATGCACTACAATTGTTGTAAATCCTTCAAAATTATCATTTCATCATTGTAAATCCAAAAAATAGCTAGTCGTAGCTCATAAATGCAAGTGTGCTTATTTAGGAAATACAATGGGTATATGTGGACTTGTTTTAAAACCCCCATCTTCACAAATTCCAATCACATAGTATTCTATAATTCCCACTAATCTTATGGGCTCTCATTAATACACGAGGATAGTTCATATGGGAGATAATTCTAGATTTGTGTACTATTATTCACCTATATAACCGGTTCATGGGAGTGTATTTCATATCTAATAAGAGAAAGTAAATTTATATTGTTATAATTCCAATAGAGAGCTAAGTATACCATCATTTGTACTATAACACTCTTCATTCTTACTTTCCCTTTTTGCTATTAGTTTGTGGCCAACCACAAGGGAGTTTTCTTTCAATATTGTTGTGTTAAATATTGAGATTACAAGGAGGAAAAGGACCCTCCCATGATGATCATGGGGTCCACTTGATACAACAACTCTCTTCAAGTGTATTTGTAATTTTTTCTCAATTTTCCATCAATATAATAAAAACAATATGTATTTCCTTACGTTAATGACTTTAAAAATCTTGATTAGCAGTGAGATCTCTATTTTGAATTTTTTTCATTATTTTCATCTATTTCCTAGGGTAAAGTAGGTTCTTACATGAAAACCTTATATTCCTTCCATTTATTTTATGTTCTTAGTCTCCCACCAAACTAATCAAGGGTTGTGTGTTACACATGTTCACCAAATTACCCACAACAAAGAACAATGGTTTGATTATTACTTTCTAGCTGAGGGATCCTTGTATTTTTTCTTTATAATGAAAATCCATGTTGGCACTTTAACAATACCACCCATGAAGTTACTTCTACATTATTTTTATTTGGTATTTTCAATAACTAGGTTCCTTGACATTTTTGGACCTATAAATAAACTTTATGCACAAAGTTGTTCATGTACCAAATTTTTTTGAAGGGAAGTTGGGTTGAATAAGTATCCTTTGCATTTTCTAGTTCAATCTTTTCAAACATTGGAAGGGGAACTAAGGAGATTAACAACATATTCCAATTATCTTAAATCAAAAATTGGTTTTCATATTGGTATTTCCAAGTGAGATCCAAAAAATCAACATCCTTGATTGCATATTCTCTTAGCACCGAATATGGATCCATTGTATTATATAAACAAATCAAGTACTAATGTTCACTTTCAAAGTACTGCAAGGTTAAAAAATACAAAGTTAAAAAATACAAAGTTAAAAATATGAGGCTTAGAGGATATGAACATCCCAAATGCCATAAAATTAATGGCTTAATACAAGGACCCTTTTCATAAATGCATAGCATGTAAGAACCATGAATGGAAGAGGATTTAGCATGGAATAGAACATGTATGTGTCATTTTACCACAATTTTTCTTTGTTGTTCTATTGTCTCCCCTATGTTGAAATCCAAGTGTTCATTCTAACATGATCAAATTTCCCTCAACATCTCCATTACTTATAGACTAAATTTTCCAAGGATACTTCAATGCATGGTTGAATAAACTGTCCCATTTTTTCATCTAAACGTAATAAAAAACTTTCAGTTTCTAACTTAAGTAAAATGATAAGAGGAGCCAACATTTTTTCCCACACAAAAATTTGGTGTTTCTCATTTTTCTCATACCATTTGTCTTGGACAAGATGAGCCTACATAATTGCAGTAGACAAGATGAACATGCACAACTAATTTAAAGAGATGATTCCACACCAATTGACATAAACGAGATGACTCCATGCCAATTAATTAGATGAGATAAGCCCACACAAATTTACATAGATGAGATGATCCTACACCAATGGCTTAGATTAGATGAGATCGCACTATTTTTCTTGATTAAAAAATGTTGCATGGTATGATTTAGGGTATAAGGAAAAAATGGAGTTTTTCATAAAAGTGTTTTTCATTTGAGTTGATTATATATTAGTCAGGGTTTTCATTTTGCTTGGTCATATATTATTTTTTTCTATTGGGTTTACATTTCATGAATTTAATTGAATATATTAAAATGTATTTTAATAAACAGATGTTTTATTAAATATTGTAACATATATTAACATCATGAAATTTCAAACACCCCACTAAAAATCAAAATGGAGATTCATAATGTGCATTGACATTTGACCCCTACCATTGAGTATTCAACCCTATATTGACCTTACTATAACAAAGACCTATCTATAACCCACATGTAAATACTTGACATAGGGACTCACAATGACCCAACCCAAGCTAAGAGAAATGACAGAGAGGAAGAACATAGTAGAAGAGGAGCAAAGGACACACAATCCCTTCAAATTCAAACAAATTCCACTTAAATAGGTATGCAAACCCAAAATATTGTAATGTCGAATGAATGGATTGGTTTAATAGAGTTGTAAATWTTTGGGTGATCTTGAACTTGCCTTCCAAACCTCAGSTAAATCACAATAAAAWAKATAGTGTTTCTCATTCCTAAATGGGGTTCAAAAAGTATAAAAGAGAGGCCCTTGCCTATTCCACTTTTCAAATAGATATGATMTTTCCTTATTGAGGGTGAATCATAGATAGGGTGAAAGGACTTCAAATTAWTTATATATCATATTACCSAACTTATTTATCACATTCTTCCACCTCAAACTTCGTTTCAATTGATATATTTTCAATCCAATAAGATTTAATGTAGTTTTCTTCATTCATGGTATGCTACAAAATGTTTTTACATCACTTTGATATAATAACTCTGGGAAGACTACCTACTAGAGCCTAATACAATTCAACTTGAAAGGGATTTTATTGATAGAATGAAGAGCTAGCCTTGGACAATTAGGAATAGTGTTTCTCTCTTTAAAAATTACATCTAATTATGACATGACTCTTATCCTATATGGTAGGCTCTTTATTATGGGCATTCCTTTCCTTCTTTTGGTCATGTGGGACTCACCAAAAATTAAAATAACATCTTCTCCAAATTTTAATGGAAGAAATTGAATTCCAATGTTGAGTAGGTTCTGGTATAATGTTATAGTTTATAATGCAATAAGGTGGAAATTATTCACTATCATTGCCTTTTTCAACCTAACACCATCCCTAAAAAAGACATACGTAAAAGTGTTTATGGATTTTATCATATGTTTTCTCCTCTCTAATTAGTTTACAACTTCCATAATCAGTTATCCTTTAATTGTTACTATAGACTCCATGGACCCCCTCACTTCATCATTAGTGTTAGGGATTTCAAGATACTTATGGATTGAATGTTTCAAACTAGGAGGGGGCACTTTAAATATTAGTACTTTCTATCACCCTCAAACGTTTTGATAAACAACGATAGTTAATAAGTGGGTTGGAGAGGTATCTCCAAATTTACATAGTGGGTAATAAAAGTAAATCATATATTAAGTGATATAATTTTTCTATATATCGTTTTAGTACTATATATAAAACTATTCCACTACAATGACCCTTATAATGTTATATGGCTATGAAAACCTATTAACTATGTATTGGCTCATTCAAAATGTTGAATTCCTTGTCACAACTTACAAATTGTAAGGCATGCAAAAAACACACAAAACATCTTTAGGGTTTAATTATTCATACACATTCAATCCAAATGGATTTACTAATCCCAGAGAACACTCATTATACCATTGAACTATGTTTTCCCATTTCTTGAATATCCCCTAAATCACCATAGAAGTACTTGGTCCAAAATTGGTTGATTATAAGTCCTAAAAATATTTTTTCTAGATTAAATGGACCTTGTCTATCCAATGTACATTGGATAATAATTTTAGAATTTGATTTGTTATATTTTTTAATTTCTAGGCCATGCGGGTTAGAATTTTTAACTAGTATTCAAAGTAGGATTAAATAGGTGGTTTGTTTAAATAATCAAAACTTAAGATTGTGAACTCAAAATTGAGTGCTACTGGTGTCTTTTGATGGAAGACAAACCAGGTGTTTCAGATCCAAATTTCATATTTTCTAGGGAAATATTGGCAAAGGTGCAATCCATACAAGTTCACTTTCTTGAAATAGTGAAAAAGTAGCAATTTATGGTAATTTTTCCATAAATTTGTCTTGGAAGGTTCAAATTTCAAGGGATTAGTGGAATCCTAAAGGGGAAATGTCATATTATATACTATAACAATTCCATCAACATCACACTCAATTTGGAAAATTTGTAATAGGTTCAAGGTCAACTAGCAAAGTAGACCTACAAAACCCTAAGCCCTTCATGTGTAGATGTAATAGGAAAAATATGAATCCTATAAAGGCTCCAAAAGTCTCCTCCTCGACACAAGAATAAAATGGAGAGGTGGAATTTAATGTGTCAAAGTTGGAAGAGAGAATAGAGGGCATGGAATCTACAACTACAAGAATGGTTGATATCCTAAATATGATAACTACAATAGAATTACAAAGTTTCAAGGATGACATCTAGTGAAATAGGTCAATCAATTATTATCTCAAAGCAATGGAAATAAAATATGATCTCAAAGAGATGGCATAAGATATGACCAAAAAATATTATCTCAAAGAGAGAGTAAGTAAAGTTGATCTCAAAGACATGAAAAGGTACAATATAAAAGAGATAAAAAAAAAATCCTAAATTATCCTCCTCAATAATGGGATAAGGAGAAAAGGATTATTGAGTCCCAATCACATATGGAGAACATTCTAGCACATATGGAGAACATTCTAGAAAATATGGAGAACATTTTAGAAAATTTGGAGAACACACAAATTTAGTCCCAAACACATGATCAACCATCTAAGTGTTCTTTTGGGGTTCATGAAGTGAAATATTTAGGTTATATTTATCTCATGAGGGCATCTAGGTGGATCCTAAATAAACTAAAGTTATGATTGAATGGCATATTCCCAAAACCTTTAATAATATTAGGGGATTCTTGGGATTGACATGATGTTACCACAAGTTTTTCAAAACTAGGGTTGAATACTAACACATCTAACATTTTTATTAAAAAATCATGCCTTTTCTTGGATTCAAGAGGCAACCTAGACTTTTGAAAAATTGAAGGAGGTTGTGTGTAGAGCTCATATGTTGGCCATGCCTACTTCGCAAAAACCTTTATTGTGGAGTGTGATTCCTTGGGACATGGAATTGGTGCAATTTTAATGCAAGAAGGAAGGCCCCTTGCCTTTTAAATCCACCAACTTAAAGTAATAACTTACTCAAACCTATTTATGAGAATGAATGATGGTGATACTACATGCAGTTAAGCAATGGCACCCTTGTTTAATAGGAAGACACTTTAGACTAAATATTAGCATGCTAGTTTGGGTACTTCTTGGAGAAACAATTATATTCACGATAAAAAAAAGATGGGTCGTAAAAATATTGCAATGAAGTGCACTTCGTAATGGGGGATTAGGTATTTCTAAGGTTAATACCATACAAAATATGTCTCTCAATCAATAAAATAAAGACAATAAATTATCACCCAAGTATTGTGGTCCTTATAAGGTATTGTAAAGGATTGGAAGCATGGACTATAGATTGGAGTTTCCTCCCTCTTCACATGTACACTTGTTCTTTCATACTTATTGTTTAAACAAGGTAATCTATGACAACATTCACGTTCATATTATTTTTATGAAACTAGATAAAGAGGGGGAAATCATAATAGAACCTAAAATAATCATTAAAATACACATCAAGCAACCATATAACCTATCAATTACTGAGTAACTCATCAAGTAGAAGAACTCACCAATAGAATATGTAACAACATTGATGATAATTTTGGTTTAAATGGGAGGGGCATGTTAATCTCATAGCCATAACCCTCATTCAATATGTTTACATTTATAGTTATGTCAACTTATTATTATTTAATTCTAGCCCCTTTTGTCTCCTATATATGAGTCACAAATATGTGTTCAATAATTCAATACCAAATGATAGAAAAAATTCAACCCAAAAATATACACTCAAAATGCATATGAAAATCTACATCCAGCAATTTAATGTCATAGTAATATTATTAATTTATTCCAATGGTAATATTATAAATATGATTGTATCAATAAATGCAAATGATATAATTCGCCACTATATGACCTTTGTTATTAGAAAAACATAATTACACTAATAAAAAAGAAAATAAATATTTTCTATAAACATCTTATTGCAATGACCATCATGAAGAACGTTTTCTACTAAAAATGGAATGTGTTTAAAAAACACAAGAATGTTTCAATATTAAATAACAATAATAATCTAATTTTCAGGTCACAACCAAGCCAGATACCAAATTGGCATATAAAACCCCCTTTTTTGTGGGACAAGGGACCCCCTTCATCCATGGATTTGACTACTAAAGTATAAAAAGGTGTATATACCCTACCCCACTCTAGATTTGAACATGTGATCTTCTAGGAGAGAACACATGTTTTTAACCATTAGGCCCATTAATTGTTAATATAATGATAGTAGAACTTTAGTAATTCATATTATATTTTAACAATATTCATGAATTTAAAGACATGTACACCTAGTGTAGATCATATATTATGTGAGTGAGAGGAATTTGGATGACATGATTCTTTTGTAAATAAACAATAAGATGTCGATGAAATGTAAAATGAGATCCATAGATGGAGAAAAAATTATTCATGGGGTTCTTTACTTTATTTCAATGTCTTTTCTAGTGCTATTACTTAAAATCAAAGCACTACTAATTGTTGTTTAGTTAAATTTTTATTAAACTAGTATAAATGTGTTATGGAGGGGGAGTAACTACTTCATTACATGGAGGATGGAGAGGAAGGATTACCTATATTCAATACTAGGGATGAATTTCTCGAGACTTGGAAGGAATCTGAAGCCTAGGGTAAGGAAATAATGTATGGCATTTGGTGGTAGTTTGACCCACTAAAACATAGGGAAGATCCAAATATAATTCTCAATAGTGTCAAAGTACAAGAGGCATAGGGTACTAACATAGGATAAGACAAAACGTTGGAAGATGACATTGAAAATTTTATTATTAACACTTAGAAAGAGAGTGTAGGATGAGGGGATGATAAAGATTTTAAGTTTGTAGGGATCGAGGAGGGAATGCCACTACACTGGTAAAAGGATGTTGATTAATTGGGTTGGTTGTCATTGATGTCAACCCTTGAAGAAAGTCCAATAGTGAATTATGGTGGCACAAAGGTTTGGGTAATGGACCCAAGTTTGTTTGATGGATAATGGTATGAGTTTTGATATATTTGCAGGTAAAACTATTCTAGATGGATATTACATGTCATGTTGTTTTCAGTGGTATGTGGAATGTCACATAACTCCTCACGGTTAGAGACTTATGGCCATGTGAAGTTGGAGAAACCTCATGAGTCATCTAGAAGCCCCAAAAGGTCAAAGTAGTCAAAGTGTTTGCAAAGAAGAAATTACTTGAATAATAAAGTGAAGTGATGAGTGTACTATAAGTCAAAGAGGATGAAAAATAAATTATTTAAATAATAAAGTTAATGGAGAACTTACTAATTATGGAAAGTGGTTAAGTTAAGTGGACAAGTGGTTATAAGCAGGTTAACCCTAAAATAAGGAAAGTGGGTTAATATGGTTAGAAGGTAACCCCTTGACGAAGCTACATAAAAGTATAAATAAGATGCAAGGGTCTCTCATTCAAAACACATTTGAATATAATTGAATATCTATTTTTGTGAAAGGTTATTTGGGCACGTATTATTGATAGAGAAAAGTGCGGAAAAAAAAGTGTGGTAGAAAAAGTACGACAGGAAAACTACAACAGAAAAAGTGCGGCAAAAAAAATGCAGCAGAGAAGGATTACCTATATTCAATACTAGGGATGAATTGCTCGAGACTTGGAAGGAATCTGAAGCCTAGGGTGAGGAAATAATGTATGGAATTTGGTGGTAGTTTGACCCACTAAAACATAGGGAAGATCCAAATATAATTCTCAATAGTGTCGGAGTACAAGAGGCATAGGGTACTAACATAGGACAAGACAAAATGTTGGAAGATGACAATGAAAATTTTATTATTAACACTTAGAAAGAGAGTGTAGGATGAGGGGATGACAAAGAGTTTAATTTTGTAGGAATTGAGGAGGGAATGCCACTACACTTGTAGGAGGATGTTGATTAATTGGGTTGGTTTTCATTGATGTCAACCCTTGAAGAAAGTCCAGTAGCAAATTCTAGTAGCACAAAGGTTTAGGTAATGCACCCAAGTTTTTTTGATAGATAATGGTATGAGTTTTGATATATTTTCAAGTAGAACTATTCTAGATGGATAGCACATGTCATGCCATTTTTGGTGCTATGTGGAATGTCACATACCTCCTCACGGTTAGAGAGTTATGGCCATGTGAAGTTGGAGAACCCTCATGAGACATCTAGAAGCCCCAAAAGGTCAAAGTAGTTAAAGTGTTTGAAAAGAAGAAATTACTTAAATAATAAAGTGAAGTGATGAGTGTACTATAAGTCAAGAGGATGCAAAAGAAATTATTTAAATAATAAAGTTAATGGAGAACTTACTAATTATGGAAAGTGGTTAAGTTAAGTGGACACGTGGTTATAAGTGGGTTAACCCTAAAATAAGGAAAGTGGGTTAAGATGGTTATAAGGTAACCCCTTGAGGAAGCTATATAAAAGTATAAATAAGATACAAGGGTCTCACATTCAACACACTTGAATATCATTGAATATATATTTTTGTGAAAGGTTATTTGGGTAGGTATTATTGATAGAGAAAAGTGTGGCAAAAAAAGTGTGGTAGAAAAAGTGTGGCAGGAAAACTGTGGTAGAAAAAGTGCGGCAAAAAAAGTGTAGCAGAAAAATTGCAGTAGAAAAACCGCGGCAGAAAAATTGTAGCAGAAAAAGTACGGAAGGAAAATTGCGGCAGAAAAAGTGCGGAAGAAAAATTGCGGTAGGAAAAGTGCGGAAGAAAAAGTACGGCAGGAAAAGTGCGACAGGAAAAGTGCGGCAGAAACGTGTGGCAGAAAATAGCAGTAGGAAAAGTGCGGAAGAAAAACCACAGCATAAAAATTGTGACAGTGGATTCATGGAAGCAAAACCGTGGCAACAGAACACTACAAGAAGAAAAAAAGGTATGGTTCTCATATCTGTAGTGTTGAATTTATGAATCAAGTTGAGGGTTTTCCTTGTAAATATGTTGGATTCCCACTTGGTAGTTTATGGATTGTTGTAGAGTTGATCTAAGGAAGATCTATTGAAGTTCAGTATTGGTTCATGTTTGAGGGATTTTGGTTGAGGTATGTTGCTGAAGTTATTGGTACAAATAGAGGTTGTATAACAGTGAGGTCTAGCACATGGTTTGAGGTACATACTTTTGGTATAATGCTTGAGGTATATGTGATCAGATTAGATTGGTTGATGAGTATACAGTGACAGGTTTCTCAATGACATATTCAATTTCTACATTTGAGGTATATGTGATCAGATCAGATTGGTTGATGAGTATACAGTGACAGGTTTCTCAGTGACATAGTCAATTTCTACATTTGGAACTTACATTTCAGGTTGGTTGGACAGGGAAAGGATAGGTGGTTGTAGCCACCTTCCAATTGTAGTCAGAGAACATAGGGGGTTGTAGCCTCCTTCTAGTTGTAGACATAGAATTGGGGAGTTGGAGCTTCCCTCAAGTTGTAGCCTAAGAAACTAGGGGGTTGGAGCCTCCTTCTTGTTGCAGCTGGAAAACAAAGGAAGTTGGTGCTTCCAATAAATGTAATTCTTAAAGACATATAAGAAAAAGCATTATGTGATTTTCTCCTGCTTTGGGTTTCCACGTAAAACACTGGTGTACTGTGTATGTGTATGGGGTGAAATCACGGAGGTGGGTAATACTTTCATGACAATCTGATCTACCAAATTCCGAAAAACATTGTTTCGTTCAAACTAATATACTTTTTTGGACAAAAGGCTTTTTTTTGGATGAACCCTAGAACGTCAAATTGAATGGTACAGTAACGACACTTCGATTTTCGTGTATAAATTTAGTCGGATGTATTTTTTCCATCCGACAATATGTTTTCGACCAAAATATATTCATGCCAAAAATTTCTTTCGGATGAACTATTCTTTTGGCCAAAACATTCGAAAAATTGTTTATATATCAACCACACAACGTAATTGTAACATTTTTTCCAGCTCTTCCCGAGTGAGTGATTGTGAGTGATTTTGAGTGGTCGTTCTGTTGGTGTGGATGTTGTGTTGGCATGTTCATTGTGTTGGCATGCACTTCTATGGGCGGTCAAGCTATTGTGTTGGTGGGCAGTCTGGCGGGCCAAGCTTCAAGTAAGCCCATGTTTAGATTACTATCAATTTCCATGTTCTCCAGTGTTGAGATAATTGTAATGTTGTTTCTTTATGATGTCATCCACATGTTTCTGAGGTTTTGTTTCTCCATTACCATTTTTCTAGTTTAGTACCCTAGTTTAGTTCTAGTTTAGTACCTGTTGAGCACTCAACACACCCTAAAAAGTCCAAGTCAAATTTCACCTTTTTTGGGTACCACTTGATCTTTTGGCATGGTATAATATGAAAAAATGTGTCATTTGCTTATCATTTTTTGATTCTCACTAAGTTTCTAAAATTTTTCTTAAACATGCGAGAAATATATAACTTAAAAAATTAAATAATCGATAGCCAAAACTATTTTCAACGCGTTTGCAGACCCGACATCAGAAAGAATTACAGGAGGAAGAAAATCACTCAGGAACACCACAGTCACCAACCGCCATCCCTCATTGGTGTCGGCAAACGGATGTTTTATTTTTTGAATGAACTTCACCAAGGATATCGTTGATGACATATTTTCTCGGCATCGGTGAAAGGTTAGAAGAATAAGCATTGAACAAAATGGAAATAACAATCTTCGATCAGCGACTTCTGAAACATTTTCGATATCAGGAGATTCGAAGGATGATAACCCACGAAGAAACTGCACGCTAGTTTTATTCCCGAATTTCTATCCCCGATACTCACCCGACATCGACAGTCACAATGCTAAGATTAGTTTAGTGTGTTCGACTTAAACAAATTCTTGAGTCTGACCATTACCCACGAACTAATTTCCAAGTTTTATTTAATGAGTCCCGAGTCAGTGATGCCACGTCAACATCAATCAGTGTCGAGATTTTTGTTAGGTAAATATCAACCAAAATACAAAGAAACTCAGAGCTATGCTAATTATAAAATCAAGGCTAATTTACAAGAAGTTGAGACAAGAACACAGTTTTATGCACAAAGAGGGAAACGATGCATTCAATTGCTATGACTTGAATCCTTTTGAAAACATTTCGAAGTTCTATATATTAAGATTCCTGTCAGATTTAGGTTACATACAATAAACACTACCAACACCTTTTGGCCAACTGACCGGGTCACAATGAGGACATGAAAATCTTCACAACAAACAGGGAAATATATCAAAAAATTATACGTCACATCCAAGAAAACAAAACAATGTACTCCATTCAAGTATTTTTTGCACGCGTATTTTCTCCTGGGCTACTCCACACTCCTTGGGGTGTTTTCATGTTCTTTTCTCCTAATACCCTTTGATATTCTTGTAACTGCATGATCATATCTTGTGCTACCCGAAGTTGTCTTTTAATCCAGGTTACATTACCTTCACGACCTTGCAGTGCTGACACCTCAGGGTTCTTTGTTGCCAACTACCGTCGTAACTCTCTATTCTCGTGGTAAAGTTTAGTTATGGAAAGTTGTTCTTGTTTCATATATTTGTTAGGATCTCAAATGTTAGAACCCCAAGTTTCCATCCTTCTTGTTCTGCTCCTGCTTCCATGGCTTGTGGTTTCGACCAATTCGAGCCGAATAATGATCATTAAGGAATCTTTGGCAGTTGATTGTGCACATGGCTCGACCGGGTTTTTGTGTCCCCCATATTCCTTTTTTTTTCGAGGCCTCCCTCTCCTCCATGATGTCTACTGAGGAGGGGGTGTGTTCTCCAACCTGCATCCCCCGTTGTGGTTTCTTCCACTTCGGTATCCACACGAAGTGACATTATAGCTTTCGTGTGAAGGTTATAATTTTCCTCTAGAACCTCAGGAATACTCGCTACTGATAAGAACAAGTCCCAGGCATGTTGGGGCTCAGGCCTCGCACTCTGATTGTCCCATAGACCCTGCCTCACATTTTGAGGAGATCCCATGGCATGACAACGTATTTTCTTAGACATCTACGACTGGACAAAATACCAAAACATAGAGATTGATCAAATTGGGATCACAAGATGAACCTCCACTAGTGCGTAAGCTCAACGAAATGAATATAACTCTTACAGAAAATCCAAAATTTATAACGAAGTGGGGTAGCGAGTTGAAACATGTCAGGGGACACTGAATGCCTTGTGACATGACATTTCAAAGAATTACTATGCCACATCTGCGTGATGGGTATAACCTAGGGCATGCGATCTGCAACCGATAGGAATTATGGATGATGTGTGGTACAATCATATCGATTCATTTCATTTCCCCTAGCCTCCATAATGAGTTGATGATGGTCGATGCACTTGTTGATGCGACTCCCATGAGAGAAATCTGCCTCGATCGAAAGCATTTAATGACTTCACTTACAACAATATCTGATCTTCTGGGAACTTAATTGTACTTTTGGCACATGTTTGGCTCTGACATCCTTTCCCTACCCCAAGGGCCAACCGGCCACTGGCATGAATTTGAATCTCATGTTTTCTATACCCAATCTACCATGTTGTGGTGCGCAAATGTAACCCACCCCAACTGAAGAAAATGGTGGCACCAAAAAAGATAGTACAGGTAATCCAAAAGGTTTCAGAGATCACGTAAGTATCAAACAACAATGCTTAGTGATATTTACAGGTATGCATCAATGTATTTTTCTTGCCACTTACGTTTTTTATACATTTTGTTGAGTATTGTTCTGTAAGCAATTTCTAAAAAACTATTTTAATCCCGAGTGCAGGAAAATATCTCTGGCTACTAAGAAACATTGGCTCTGTGACTTCACCAAGGAATTCAGAAGAAACCAAGTCTAAAAAATCAACAAAGCGATGAAGGATATCGAACTCCCCAAGTTTGGAGACCCCAACAACTTCATCAACTTGTGCAACATATTTGGATCACATGCCAAGCAGGATCCACTATGGGTCGAAGATCTATCCAAGGTGACTGATATAGCGCTAGGACAAGTGAAAATATTTATGGAACATATGATGAAGGCTCAAACCATGGTATAGCAGTTAAACACGGTCTAGTGAAGTACCGAGCACATGCGGTGGAGATCAGAGGATTCTACATGGCTCTGATGGAGTAGCACAGGTTTCCATGGGCCCAAACTTGTGAGCATCTGTTTATTAGTTGGTCAGAGTATGAGGAAATTCACCCTTTCAAGTGATATCTCGAGTTGAATATTAGAAGAGGATGCCACATGGAAAAAAAAAATTTGTTCAAACTACACTTAGTCATTATTTTCAGTAGAATTTTATGTTATAAATAAGAAAATCAACCAATTAGTTAAAGGTCGATGGTTGTTGCAAGAAACTATTATGTTTTGGTTTTGTGAAGAATTACTTCTGAGCTACCATTAATAGAAAAGTCCTTTTGGACTAGAGACAAGTTATTTTAATCAACTGCATGTGTGATTGGACATGGAGAAGAACTATTTCCCATCCTGTTTCATTAATGATGTTGTAATGAGTCAGATCAATTATTTATGTTGTCAAGTTATCTAGTGAAATGTTTTGTTGTTTTTTGATGTAATGATGAAGATGAATAGTTGTGTTATTATGTGATGAATAATTATGGTAGATGAATTATTTTGCTTGCCATTATCTTATTGCATCTGTGTTTTCTTTCTAGTAATTAGTATCTCAGATAGAAATTGGATGCTCACATGGTTAATGTATTAGTACTAGGCCTATGGTGTTAAATTGTTGTTTGCATGCTTGAGCAGCGGGTTATCCCAAGTTCACCCTCTTCCCCTTAGTTAAGATTAATTCTATTTTGTTGCCAAGTTGGTGTATATTGGCTTACATCTCATATCGGTCCCACCCAAGAGAAAATACAAAATAAAAAGATAGTCCAACTAAAGGAAGAGCCTTCACAAGAAAACATAAAGCCCATCAATAATTTGGCTGGATCACAATATCTGGAGAACCATTCCACTATTAAACGTTGCAGAGTCTAATTGGGCCTTGGTGGCGAGTTTGGTTCCTACTGTTGAATCAAGGGATTTAAGACCCATCAATATAATTGGCACTACAAGGAGGGCCTAAAATAAGTGGTTGGATATATATTCTACAGAGTCTTTCAAACGGCCTATAGATTCAAAACAACCCACATGCATGGCTAGTCATTCCCAAGACAACCCACACACGTAGAGTACTCCTGAAACAAGTAACTCATCCCAGCCCGAGGAAGAACCTTTTCACCCTGAAAAAGGACATAAATCAATTCAGAAGAATCACAAAAGCCTACGCCCGACAGATCGATGTGTTGTCCTTAGCTCACATACTCCCTCAAAGAAAACAACAAAGTAGACTAGTGGTTAGTACTCTCGATGAGGTTTTCATGCACTTGGTAGAAGGCTTAATAGATTTTGTAATAACCGAAATCCAATATCCTCTTGATTTTATACCTGAAATGCCAGCTGGTGACGTCTTTGAACCAAATGATTTTTCGAAAGAGGAGGAGATTAACTCATATTCTGAAGATATGGAAGGAAAAAATGACCATAATGATGAAAGTGGGAACCCACCTCTGAACAATCAACCCTGGTTGGCCAGAGATGCTTTGGCCCTCCTGGGACTAATTCATAACCTTCCCTGACATCCAGAGAAATTACATCCTAAATTTGACCCCAAAACTTTAGGATTGCCTGAAGATCATATCAAGAAATTCATATCGACGATCAGACTTATGAATGTCTAACATGAAGACGTAGTATGCAGAATTTTCCCCTATACGATTGAAAATTCATCTTATGACGTAGCACCCCCTGCCTCAGTAGGTTCTACGCGACCTCCCAATCATAGGATCATTCTAAAACTTCCCCTGATATCACACACACACACACACACACACACAAGGTTGTATCCACAGGTCCTTTCCCAAAAACCTCACCGACACAAGAAATGCACCCAGTATGAGTCTTCACCTACACACAACCACCAGATATGACCGCGACCTTTTTTCGAAAAGGGATTTCGGATTTCGTGATTATGGGAGTTCTGATGTCGAGTTTCTTTGAATCTTCGATTCCCTGGACTCCGAAATGTCAAAATTCCAAAATAGGCTCAATGATGGTTAGCCCCTGGCCAAACCGTGGTCCATGTCACCACTTCCCCCATGACTGCAGCCCTACTCTGAAGGTGTTTCGCATTTTGCAACTTAGGGATTTCCAACACAGGTTTCCCGACTCCTTGTCCTCGAGATGGCTGAAATTTCGAATCCCAAAATGCCGAAATGTGTGACTGCAGCCCCACTCCAAAGGCACATTACGTTTCATGACTTCAGGGTTTTCGCCACACAGTGCCCCAACTCTTTGTCCTCGGGATTTCCATAATGTCGAATCCTGAATTGCCGAAATGATGAAATGGCCTTAACAGCTCTAGGTCCTCCCTTAGCCTACAAATGCTTTTGGGATTTCACGATTCAAAGAATCACGAATCTGGTTGCAACGATTCTATGCCCTTTAACCTTCCAGGTCCCAAAATGTTGAAGTACCGAAACTCGAAATACCAAAATTCTTCTCCAAAGGGAGATCAATGGCTATGAGCCTCCCCTAATCCAACAGCTTGGATCCTTTCAGGACTTCATGGGTCAAGAGTCCCAACTCTTTCCCTTTGTATCCTCCAGTAGTTGAAATACTGAAATGGCCTTTCGAGGATTTCCCCTAAACCTCGATCGCTCCTTTGACTTCCATCGTGTGTGTCCTCTGACTAGACCCACCTTTCAGCATTTCGCTCTTCAGGATTTCGGGAGTTGTGTTGACCATGCAACTCCACCTCTTGACACCCAAAACTCTGAAACCCAAACTTTCGAAGCCTTACCTCCTTGCGCGATCTACGGTTGAGATCTGCCTCGATCCAATGACTCCTGCTGTATCAAGATTTCGTGAACCGGGAGTTCACGATGCAGTGACTCCACAATTCTTGGTCCTTCAACCTCCCAGTATCTGAAACCCCGATGAGTTTGGATCTCTACCACGTGTCCTCTTCAACAATGGATGATCCTAATCTTTTTGGGACTTTGACAAGTCCTCTCCTTTTCTCCTACGAGGATTAAACATCGTCCAGCTCCTCTCAGATCCAATGACTATCGATCTACTGCGCTAGATTTGATGGCCCAGATATCTTCTCCTATGCGCTCTCCTACCTGTGCCTGGATATATACTTCAATGGTCCATATCTTTCCTCTCCAGCTCTGATCCAACAATAGTTGTAGCTCCCTTCTAAGCTTGTGCTTCTTCTTGAACTTAGAAGACTTCCAAAGTATCAAAGGTATCAGCCTTTGCTTCCTTCTCCTTCCTACAAGCCCTACAACCTTGGTCTCGTCTGCATTCTTGGGACACTGTCCCTCCTGAGCTTTGTCAACTTTGAACCCTCAAAGGGCTTCTCCACCTCTGCACTCCTTGAAGGGTCCCTAAACACCAATTTTCTATCTCTTCTGAGATTTGTCGACTGTGAAACCTCTAAGGGTTCCTTGACTTCTGCACCTCTCGGCTATTGCTCTGTGTGAAAAGGCACTATTCCTCTTGATATTTTGAACTTGAGACAAGTTCACTTTGTGCACACTCCCTATGCTTGACGAGCCTTCAGATAGTTGTTTGTCAACACTTCACCTGAGTGTTTTCCTGGTGCACTCCTTGCACAAGTCTTTATCCTCCTTGAGCTTCAACTGCTTGGACCCTCCAAAGGGTTTTCTTGACCTTTACACTCCTTGCAGGATCCTTGCGCACGACTATGCTATCCATCCAGAGCTTTTCCTGTATCTCTGACCTCAAAGGGTCTCTATCCTTTTCTTTCCTTGAAGGGATGGAAGTGCCCTCTTCTGCAACTTCCTGCTCAAGCACTCCTTGTTGAGCCTGCAAGGTGTTCAGTAACCCTGTGAAGGTCTTCCTCCTGACACTTCTTCTTCTTTTGAACTCAAACAAGAGTTCATTCTATGCACACCTTGCACTCACTTGATGCCCTCCTGGAAGAGCTCTCTAGAATCCTCAGTGATTTTGTTCTCTTACCAAACTTGAAATAGGGTTCTCCTCCTAATGCATCCCGTGCATTCGCTCAATGCCCTCTTGGTAGAGNTTCTATGCACACCTTGCACTCACTTGATGCCCTCCTGGAAGAGCTCTCTAGAATCCTCAGTGATTTTGTTCTCTTACCAAACTTGAAATAGGGTTCTCCTCCTAATGCATCCCGTGCATTCGCTCAATGCCCTCTTGGTAGAGCCTTACAAAATTCTTAGGAATTTTGTCTTCTCTGTGCCTTCTATGCACCTGCTCAAACACCCTCCTTTGTAGAGATTATATAAAATCCCTCAGTGATTCTGGTCTGTCCTGTGCTCTCTTCTGCACAGTCTCACCTCCAAGGTATTCAAAAATCTTGAGGCTTCCTCCCTGAGTCTAAGACTTCATCTGGTGCACCCTCCTAGCACATCTCTGTCTGAAATTTTGCAGAATTTAGAAGTGCACTCCTTGCACTGGCTTTCAAAATCCATAGTGTTATGTCATGCACTCTTGCATAAAGCCTCAAAGAACCCAGACCTGGAATCAAAGAAGTCACAGATAGGAAAATCTATCTGTCCCTACAAATGCACACCTAACATACATCTACAACATAGCATTAGCACATCAAGACATTCATCCATGAACTCAAAATCATTGCAGGAAAAAATGCTATTGTTTATATTAACTCAGGAATGCCTCTTTACAATGTGTTTGAGCACGGACTGTAACAGAGTATCGGATATCCTCTCTTATCTACTTGACTAACTCTACAGACTCTACCAACTAACTCAAAATAAGATATAAGATCTTTTTACAAAGAGGGGCTCCTCGAGCTCTTCCCTCCATCCTCACCAAATCTCATTAATTACAATGAATTACATTCAATGGGCCATCTAGTCTGAATTGGAGTTAGATCCCCATTCTATCAGCCATTAAAGGCATCACTAACTACAGCCTTCTTAAAGGCATGGCTTGGCTCTTTAGCCTTACAATCATTTAATTACATTTTCAAAATTTGAAAATCAAGAAGGTTGCGCCTCTCTCTCCCATCGAATGCGCGCTTTGAAGTGTTGGCCAGCTGGCGTGTAGCTAGATTGGAGTGATGCTCATGCATCATCTTCCACGTGGTACTTCAATCTACTGATAGGATCTATAACCAACTAGACGAAGTTTCAGAAAGATTTTCTAGACAAATTTTCCGAAGAAACTACTACAGGAGCTCTGATGGCCGAGTTGTTCACCGCCACCATGAGTTCGAAAGAAAGGGTCAAATAATTCAATCAAAGATTCACGACTATCTTGAACAAGTTTCATCCTGAAGCTAAGACAACTCAGGAATTTCAAATCGAAGTTTATGCTAACGCTCTCCCATCTTCTCCATCCATGTTCGTGAAAAGGGATGCTAAACGAACCCTAGCTGAGAATTTTGAAGAAGCCAAAATGATAGAATTCCAAATGAAAGGGTGTAAATAAGGCCAGGTTTCTTTAGTTAATAAATAATCTCAACCTCCTCCCAGTGGAGGACTCCTTTTGACTAGACTGTCAAGGAAACAAGAAGAACAGACTCTCGACAAGGGTAATGGAGACATAGAATATATACAATGTATGTTTAATAAATTATCAAACGACATCATAGACATGAAGAGAAACACAAGAGAAGGAAACCAAGGCCAAAATCCCTATAATCCTTTCTTTAAAAGGAACCCACCGTTCAAGGCAATTGAACCTCCCCCAGCTAACATAAATATCGATCTAGGGAATGTAGCATCTGATTCTTTCTTTATGTATCACCAAGAAAACCACTCTGAAAGAGACTTCCCTCGATGGGTGCATGCCATGAATTTTATGGCCAATCAGTTTCTAGACAAAGTCTCCCTGACCGAACAATTGAGAAGTTCAGTTATGAATATTGCTGACCAGGAAGAGATTGATCCACCACAAGATACAACCATGCTAATATTTGATCCTGACCTGATCATGTCTTCTGACGACCTGTTTGAGTCTCAAGAACCACTCATTGAGGTCTTGGTGGTGCAAACACACAGAAAAGGTCCACATGTATCAAAAGATATCATTTCTACCCAAACTTCGAGAAATAAGAAAACTCTCGATCACCTGAAAGCACATTTTTCTCCCAGTAAAAAAACTATAAGCATCCATACCCGAGAATCACCCAAACTAGATTACAACGTAGTTGAATATTTGAATACTTTAAGGGCTAATATATCATTCATGGACATTTGTAGGATCCCTTAGCAGAAGGACTTCCTGCTACAAGCTTTGAACTCAGTAGAAAACCCTATGACTGGCAATGGTCGGGAAATAAATCTAGCTTCCACAGACCCAGTAATCTGGTTAGGGTTAGGGTTTTTGTACAGGCTTTGTCCCAAGTTTTGTATAAGTAGAATGTATTAGGATGATGAGAGGGTTGTGTTGATGGGTCCTAGATCCCTATAACTCAATAGAAGGAACCAAACCCTCCATCGAGTCCCAATTAGACTATGCAACGTTTAATAGTGGAATGGTTCTCCAGATCTTATGATCCGGACAAAATAATTGATGGGCTTTACATTTTCTTGTGAAGGCTTTCTCCTTCAGTTCAAACATTCTCTTTTCTGTATTTTCTCTTAGGCAGGATTGATATAATATAAATCCAGTATAAACCAACTAGGTGACAAAGTGAAGACAAACTAAACTACTAGAGAAGAGGCTGATCTTGGGATAACCCTTTACTCAAGCATGCAGACAATGATCGCCTACCACAGGCCTAGTACTAATACATTAATCGTATGAGTATTGCAATTTCTGACTGAGATACAAATTAACAGAAGAAAAATGCATGTGATAAATAATGGCAAGTAAAATAATTCACTTAACTCTAATCACCCATCACATAATAACACAACAATTTATCTTCATCATTAAAGAAAATAACTGTAAAATATTGCATCAGATAACTTAACAATATATTTAATAGCTCTTACTTGTTACAACATCTATTCATGAGATGAGATAGGAAATATTTCTTCTCCACATCCAATCATACACGCATTTGATGAAAAACACAACTTGTCTCTGGTCCAGAAGGACTTCTCAATTAAAGACAACTCTGAAATAATTCTTAACAAAACCAAAAATGAGAGTTTCTTGCAACAACCATTTACCCTTAACTAATCGGTTGATGCTCCTATTTATAACATAAAATTAACTAAAAATAACAGCTAAAGTTCAGATAATAAAAACACAATTCGCCACGGGGCATTCTCTCCTAACAGTAGTCTAAGAGTCATCTCAAGATATCACTTTAAAAGGGTGCCTCTTCTCATACTTTGACCACTTGATGAATGGCTCCTCGCAGGTGTTGGCATATGGGAATCTATGATGTTCCATTGGGGCCACGTAAATCTCTCTTATATATACCGCATGTGCCTGATAATTGACTAGACTGGCACTTAATTGTTGCAGCATAGCCCGAGCTTTGATCGGGTGTTCCATAAACTGTCGCACCTTACCTTGTGTCGTGTCTATCACCTTGGTTACTTCTTTGGCCCATGATGAATCTTTCTCAGTGTGTGATTTGACTATGTCGCGCAAGTCGAAAAAGTCATCGGTTGTGCCAAACTCAAGGATTCTGATATCCTTCATTTCCTTGTTGATTTTGACCCAGTTCCTCTCGCTCTCGGCCCATTTTCTTGAATCTTTCGATGAGGTTCCCGGGCCATTTTTGCCCAATATTCGGTCGATTTATTTCTTGCAATAAAAATAAAATCCTTTAGAGAATGCATATAGAGAAAAACTGGGTAAAATATAAGTATGAAGTGTAAGCATGAAAAATCCAGACTAGTACATACCTGTGAAGCTTGTTAAACTTGATTATTTGATACTCACGAGATCTTTGCAGCTTTTGAATTGCTTTCTTTTCTTCTGTTAGCGTCGTCATTTTCTCCAGTTAGGGTGGGTCTTATTTGGGTTATGTCTATGTGCCACAGTATGAAATATAGGGTACGGAATAACATTAGAATCGATGTCAAGACAATGGCTAGTTGGCCCTTGGAGTTGGGAAAGGATGTCAGAGTCAAACATGCATTCAGAGTATAGGTATGTTCCAAAAGAGTCGGGTCCTTTCATAAGGGAAGTAGTTAAATGCCTCAGGTCGAGGCAATTTGTTTAACCAAAAGCCGCATCGGCAAGTGCAACCACCATGATCAGCTCATCATGAAGTCTGGAAGAATGGAAAATTATGGCACTCGTATCACGCACTCCCTGTAACTCCTATCAGCTACACCTCACATTCCCTCAAACGTACTCATCACATGGATGTGCCAGAGAAAATATTCAATTATATTCCAAATATCCATTCGCCATGAATTCAATGTTCCATGGCACACTTCCACCTACTTCCTGCTCTGTTATAAATTCTAGGTGTTCTGCATGCATTTTACTTCACCATCTGAGCTTACGCATTGTCGATAGTTCGTCTTGTGAGCCCAGATTGATCAAGTTTTATGCCTTGCGACCTCACATGAGACATATGTGTGTTGCACCATGGGAACCCCTCAAAACATAAGAAGAGGCATGCAAAGTAGCAGGAGTGTCATACCTGAGCCCCAAGATGATTTGGATTCATTCTCACTCGCAGTGGGCATCCCTGAGGTTTCAAAGGGATATTCCCATCTGCGCACAAAAATGATGATATCACATCGTGCGAAGGCCAAAGTGGAATAAGATGTGCCAAAAGAAGGGTATTGGAAGACATTCTTCCCCAACAACAAATACCCCAAAGAAGGGACAGGCCAAGGAAGAATAAGGAAGTTGGGGAAACCCAAGTCCCAAGCGAAACGTTCACAATATTGGTCGTCGAGGAATTACTTATGCAAGCTATTCGGTTAGATCCTGTCGAAGGCACAAGTCGGGAAAATGGGATCAGAACGAGGAGGAAACATGCCATGGGTTCTAACATTCAAGAGATGACTCAACAACTGAAATGGGCACAACTTGTCATTGTCGAACTCTAGAAAGAAAACAAAGAATTAAGACGACAGTTGGCAGCAAAGACCCTTGAGGTGTCGGCATCACAAGGCCACGAAGGGAACATGACATGGCTCAAGAGACAACTCCGGGAAGCACATGATACCATCGTGTAGCTACGTGAAGCACATAGGACGTCAGAATAACATAATGTGAAACATCTCAGAGAATGTGAAGCAGCCAGGGAGAAAGTCTATGCGGACCTTGCTAGTGCGCAAAAGAGAGATGATTGACTAACTCTATTTTTGTAGTCTTATATGTGGGGAAGATCTTGACAATTTTGAAGAAATCCTCACCCAACCAAATAGTGTAGATAGTGTCTATTGCATGTAATTTAAGCTCAATCTAATGCGAAAGTCCTGAAAATTTTGATGAAAGGATTCTAGTTGTAGCAGTTGGATGTATTGTCTCCTTTCTTTGCATATGTATTTCTTGTGTTTTTTTTTTCCATAAATTTGTTTTTCTGATTTGGAACGTATTTTCGAGCCTAGGATTCCCTGTGCAATTCCCCCTTGTTCACACCATTCAAACAGACATTATTTCTTCCAAGTTAAATTTGAAATCATCCTCAGTGGTGCTTCGAGTTTCTTTTTAAAAACCTCTGACACCGATTGATTTCATCGTCTGGTGTTGTCGTGACCAAAATGACCCTGGGTGTGATGTGGACCGTGGGAAACAAAAAAAAATGACTCGAGGTAAAACTAGATCGTAAGGTTCTCCAATCCACCAATGAGGACAAAGGCCTAATTAGTGCATATTAATCAAGGTCGAAGTTTCTTTAAGTTGTGCGTTCTAACACGAACCTGGACTCGCTAATGCCGACAAGGTATCGGGGATTGATGATTGGGGACAAACCTATCACTGGTTTTCCTATGGATTAACTTCCTCAAAACCACTGATGCCGAGATGTTTCAAAAGTTGGTGACCAAAAAAAAACTTTTAGCATGGTCCAAATGTTCGTCACGATTTGGTCTTCTCTGATTTTGCTAAGCGCGTCGGGTATCAGCTATAGGCGATATCATTTCCTTCTTCATTAACATTTACTCCCTTCATGTTTTACTGATGCCAAAGGGGATTGGTCATTAGCGATATCCTTGTGTGATTCTTTTCATGAAAGAAAACTTTATTTTTCCAAAGCCAGTGAAGATCAATGCTCGGTGACTGTGGTTTTTCGAATGATTTTATTTCATCTTTTAATTCCTTCTGATGTCAAATCTTTGAGCGCATTGGGGGGGAGTGTTTTGGTTGTTGATTCCTTATTTAAGTGTTAAGTCTTTTTTATTCATGAGTTTTCATAGATTTAAGAAAACATTGAAAGACTTAATGAGAATCAAAAAAGATAAGCAAAAGAAACATTTTTTAACAATGAAGTCGAATTAGACAGTGCAAAGGATCAAGTGCTACCCAAAAAGGTAAAATTTGACATAGGATTTTTAGGGTGTGTTGAGTGATGAACAAATGGTGAATTACTAGGTGAAATAATAATCTTTGTTTCTCCTTCGGGCTCGTATGATGAAAACTATGGTGGAGAACTTAACTGGTTTTAAATTAGCACCTCTTTACCTTTGCATTTGGAATTTCCTCAGTTAATTCCTTTGGGTCTTCCTGTGGGGTTTTCAACCTTAATTCCACCTTATTTTCCTATGAATTTGACCCACACCCTATTTTGAAAAGAACCTAGGAAATCATTCACAGGCACTAGGCCCTTTTATTATCTCCATTCATTTGTTTTGGTGTTGATCTACTACCAACGACCATCCATAGACCCAACGGAGTCACCCTGATGTCACAGACCTTGATCCACTTCCAGTGAGCATCTATAGCCCTGATGAATATATATGCATACCCTCTTCTACTGTGTGCTCATTTTATATAGTTGACTTTTATTTCAGCAAAATGCCCTGAGCGAGCGAGAGAGGAGGATGTTTGTTATTTGCAAAAAATATGAGGTGATTAAGGTGAAACTTACTATCTCTATCTCTGAGGTGCATGTAGTCCTTTCCATATTTCCTTCTTTCCATTAAAGTCTTACCAGACCACTAAGCAGACACTTCCGCATTTCTCCAAGGTTGTTCATCTGTGCAGGTTAGATAAAGAGCTCCTTGAAACAATTGCAGGTTCCCCAATGCTTCTCATGTTTTTATATGAGGGACGAGTTAGGAAGAGAGTTCACTATGTCACATGATATTAGATCAACCATTGTCTTTCTAAA
>ML793070.1:99966-112784 GCA_009831015.1 Picea engelmannii
CATTTTATCTAGTTAGGGTGGGTCTTAGTTGGGTTACGTTTGTGTGCCACATTATGAAATATCGGGTATGGAATAAAATTAGAGTCGGTAGCAACCCAGTGGTTGGTTGGCCCTTGGAGTCAGGAAAGGATGTCAGATTCAAACATGCGTCGAGAGTATGGGTATGTTCCAAAATAGTCAGGTCCTTTCATAAGGGAAGTCATTAAATTCCTCAGGTCGAGGCAAGTTGTTTAACCGAAATTCACGTCGGCAAGTGTAACAACCATCATCAACTCATCATGAAGGATGGAAGAATGGAAAATTACAGCGCTCATATCACGCATGCCCTACAACTCCTATCAGTTGCACCTCCCATGCCCCCAAATGTACTCGTCGCGTGGATGTGACACAGAAAATATTCAGTTCACTTCCAAACATCTAGACGCCATGAATTCAGTGTTCCCTGGAACACTTCCACCTATTTCCTACTCTGTTATAAATTATAGGTGTTATGCATGCATTTTACTTCACCAGTCGAGCTTATGCATTGTCGATAGTTCGTCTCGCGAGCCCAAATTAATCAAGTTTTCTTCCTTGGAACCTCACCTGAGAGATATGCATGTTGCACCATAGGAACCCCTCAAAACATAAGAAGGGGAACGAGAAGCAGCAAGAGTGCCATCCTCGAGCCCCAAAACTACTGGGATTCATTCTCACTTGTAGCGGGCATCCCTGAGGTTTCAAAGGGAGATTCCCATATGCGCACGAAAATGATGATATCACATTGTGCAAAGGCTAAAGTGGAAGAATTTTTACTAAAAGGAAGGGCGTTGGAAGACATGCTTCCCCAATAGAAGATACCATGGAGAAGGGGCAAGCCAAGGAAGAATAAGGAAGTTGGGGAAACCCAAGTCCCAAGAGAGACACATGCAAGATCGATCGTCGAGGAATTACTTATGCACACTATTCAGTTAGAGCCTATCGAAGGCATGAGTCAGGAAAGAGGCAACATAATGAGGAGGACAGATGCCACGGGTGCTAACGTTCAAGAGTCGACTCAGCAGCTGAAACAGGCACAACTCGCCATTGTCGAACTCTACCAAGAAAACATAGAATTAAGACGATAGTTGGTGGAAAATCCCTTGAGGTGTCGACATCACAAGGTCACGAAGGGAACATGACATGGCTCAAGAGAAAACTCTATGAAGCACAGGATACCATTGTACAGATGTGTGAAGCACATAGGACATTGAAAGAACAGAATGTGAAACATCTCAGAGAACGTGAAGTAGCCAAGGAGAAAGTCTGCATGGACCTTGCCAATGTGCAAAAGAGAGATGATTAACTAACTCTATTTTTGTATTCTTAGATGTGGCACATATCTTGATAGTTTTGAAGAAAGCCTCGCCCAACCAAATAGTGTAGACAATGTCTATTGTATGTAATTTAAGCTCAATCTAATGTGAAAATCCTGAAACTTTTGATGAAAGGTGTTGGGACTCAGAAATGTCATATTTTCATCCACCTTTCCCTTCACTATTCCTTACATTTCATTGCCCCATTAAACCTTCGTCATACCATTTTCATAAATACATTTGGATTCCACTTTATTCATTTTAGTATTAAAAGTGAATTTATGATTAAATATTAGAAAATATACATGTTTTCATATATATCTCAATTATGTGTGAGCTTTGTAATGTGTAGCAATATGTGGATGATTAATTCAAAGAGACTTCTCAAATATCTCTTCCATCATTCCAAAGGAGATAATTATTCAAGCCTCTTTTCAAGGAGAAGATCATGGAGATTTGGTTAGAATATCTTATCTAAGATATATGAGAGATATGTGTGAGGATTTGAAGGGATCATATCTTGTAATAATGGGAAAGTAGTTGAGAGTGGTTGAGAGAATAGTGGATTTGCAATTATGAGATGGTTATCTTCTTCATGTATATAAGAGAGTGCTCTCTCTTCATGAGAATTCAATTAGAAATTAGAAATCAGGGAATTAGTGAATTAGTGAATTAGGATGTGAGCTTGAGTTTTTGGAAATAGTCTTGTAATTAGGAGAAGGGGATTCTTAGCCTTGTTATTCTTTCATGTTTTGTCATTTGACTATTGTAATATGATTTGAGATTGATATATTGTATGAGCTCGTGTATGTCATTGTTGTTAACTCTTCACATGTTGTATTTCCCTTATGMAATTTCATGYTTTCCTAGTTAGTGTTTCAATTCTTTCTTAGATTAGTTTGATTTCAGCAACATAKATTAGATTAGATTAGTTMTACTTCAGTCCTGCATAAACAGTGCATGTGCTTCRTCAGTTTACGTACCCCGGGTTGACAATTAAATGGTTGGGCAAGTACTACAACGTTATTATAACGACATATATTTCGCTTGACAAAAGGATTCTAGTTTTAGTAGTTGGATKTATTGTCTCCTTTATTTTCATATGTATCTCTTGTGTTCTTTGTCCATATCTTTTATTGTGTGATTCAAAATGTATTTTCAAGCCTGGGATTCTTTYTGTAGCACCCCCTTGTTTACACCATTCAGACAGACYGCATTTCTTCCAAGTTAACTCTGAAATCATCCTCAATGGTGCTTCGATTTGATTTCTAAAAACCTCCAACACCAATTGATTTCATCATTTGGTGTTTTCGTGACCAAACTGACCCCAGGTGTGACATGGACCTTGGGAAACAAAAAAAAATGACTCGGGGTAAAACTGGATCGTAAGGTTCTCCAATCTAACAATGAGGACAAAGGCATAATCCGTGCGTATTAATCAGGGTCGAGGTTTTCTTTAAGTTGTGTGTTCTAACACAAACTTGGACTTGTTGATGCCCACAAGGTATCGAGGATCGGCGATCAGGGACAAACCTATCACTAGTTTTCCTGTGGATTAGCTTTCTTACAACCCCTGATGCCGAAACATTTCGGAAGTCAGTGATCGAAAAAAAACTTTTAGCATGGTCTAAATGTTCGTCGTGATTTGGTCTTCTTTGATTTTTCTAAGCATGTCGAGTATCAGTTATCAACGATATCATTTCCTTCTTCGTTAAGGTTTACTCCCTTCGTATTTTACCGATGCCGAAAGGGATCGATCATCTTCGATATCCTTGTGTGATGCTTGTTGTGAAAGAAAAAATTATTTTACTGATGTCAGTGAAGATCAATGCTTGGTGACTGTGGTTTTTCAAAATGATTTTCTTTCATATTTTAATTCCTTCCGATGCTGAATATTTGAGCACATCAAGGGGAAGTGTTTTGGCTATTGATTCCTTATTTAAGTGTTAAGCCTTTTTTATTCATGAGTTTTCGTAGATTCAAGTAAACCTTGAAAGAATTAATGAGAGTCAAAAATGATAAGAAAAAGAAGCAATTTTTGACAATGAAGATGAATTAGATAGTGCAAAGGATCAAGTGGTACTCAAAAAGGCAAAATTTGACATAGGCTTTTGAAGGTGTATTGAGTGCTCAACAGGTTGTTGTTGTTATTTTTTTGTGGTTGTTCTTTATGTGAGATGTATTGTTAAGGTTGTAGTAGATCTTTTAGTTGAGTGAAGGTCTTGCTGAGAGACTTGGGAGATATATGGAGAGAAAGTGTAATGAAGGAGGAAATGTACAATGTGCAACACTAGCTTTTGCAAGAATATAAATAAAGATCCAACACGACAAATATTTGTGGATGTATCCCTAGGGGGGTGAACCATGATATATTTGTATTTGGTGTGAATGTATGATGTGCTTCTGATTGTATTTTCTTTACTAAGTGTATGATGAACATGTTAACTGATAAAGTAAATAACACTACACACTAAGAATGAAGTAATGGAATCTGCAGAATAGCTCTAATTAAATTAATTTTATAGCTAGTGTTTAGATCATAATCTTGTGTTACAGTAGATAAATAATTGTCTTTGAACACATGCAGCTATAATGGTTAATGAAGTCCTATTAGAATACTTTTGATAGAGGTATGGAATATGATCTAATGAGGGTTTGAGGGATAACACTGAGTAGATCTGATGCCTCTTAGAGAGAACCACATCCCATCCCATGGTTGCAGACATCTGAGTCCTGCGATCACCCATAGAAGCCATCTCGAGTGAGACTGCACAATGCACTCTGTACGTTTTGTTTCCTTCTGTTATCAAGAATGGACGATGGTTGAATGGAAGTTGGTAATCATGTAGTAGAACTTGGGTCATCCCAAAGTAAAACCAACAATGGTTCTTGGCATAAGAGGTTGAGCTATCTTGTCGAGGAAAGATAGGCCATTTTTTGTACCTCATATGCCCTTTTTTGTACCTCACTTAGCCTGATCAAACTCTTATTTAGTTGTTTATAGGGTGGCATACTATATAATGTATTTCATGCACTGCTCATGTTGTAAATCCTTCAAAATTATCATTTCATCATTGTAAATCCAAAAAATAGCTAGTTGTAGCTCATAAATGCAAATGTTCTTATTTAGGAAATACAATGGGTATGTGTGGATTTGTTTTAAAACCCCCATATTCACAAATTCCAATCACATAGTCTTCTATAGTTCCCACTAAGCTTATGGGCTCTCATTAATACACGGGGATAGTTCATATGGGAGATAATTCTAGATTTGTGTTCTAATATTCACCTATATAACAGGTTCATGGGAGTGTATTTCATATCTAATAAGAGAAAGTAAATTTATATTGTTATAATTCCAATAGAGAGCTAAGTATACCATCATTTGTACTCTAACACTCTTCATTCTTACTTTCACTTTTTGCTATTAGTTTGTGGCCAACCACAAGGGAGTTTTCTTTCAATATGGTTGTGTTAAATATTGAGAATACTAGGAGGAAAAGGACCCTCCCACGATGATCATGGGGTCCACTTGCTACAACAACTCTCTTCAAGTGTATTTGTAATTTTTTCTCAATTTTCTATCAGTATAATAAAAACATTATTTATTTCCCCACATTAATGACTTTAAAAATATTGATTAGCAGTGAGATCTCTATTTTGAATTTTTATTATTATTTTCATCTATTTCCTAGGGTAAAGTAGGTGCTTACATGCAAACCTTGTATTCCTTCCATTTATTTTATGTTCTTAGTCTCACACCCAACTAATCAAGGGTTGTGTGTTACACATGTTCACCAAATTACCCACAACAAAGAACAATGGTTTGATTATTACTTTCTAGCTAAGGGATCCTTGTATTTATGCTTTATAATGAAAATACATGTTGGCACTTTAACAATACCACCCATGAAGTTACTTCTACATTATTTTTATTTGGTATTTTCAATAACTAGGTTCCTTGACATTTTTGGACCTATAAATAAACTTTATGTGCAAAGTTATTCATATACCAAATTTTGTTGAAGGGAAGTTGGGTTGAATAAGTACCCTTTTCATTTTCTAGTTCAATATTTTCAAACATTGGAAGGGGAAGTAAGGATATTAACAACATATTCCAATTATCTTAAGTCAAAAATTGGTTTGCATATTTGTATTTCCAAGTGAGATCCAAAAAATAAACATCCTTGATTGCATATTCTCTTAGCACTGAATATGGATCCATTGTATTATAGAAACAAATCAAGTACTAATGTTCACTCTCAAAGTACTACAAGGTTAAAAAATCCAAAGTTAAAAATATGAGGCTTAGAGGATATGAACATCCTAAATGCCATAAAATGAATGGCTTAATACAAGGACCCTTTTCATAAGTGCATAGCATCTAAGAACCATGAATGGAAGAGGATTTAGCATGGAAGAGAACATGTATGTGTCATTTTACCATAATTTTTCTTTCTTGTTCTATTGTCTCCCCTATGTTGAAATCCAAGTGTTCATTCTAACATGATCAAATTTCCCTCAGCATCTCCATTACTTCTAGAATAAATTTTCCAAGGATACTTCAATGCATGGTTGAATAAACTATCCCATTTTTCATCTAAACGTAATAAAAAAATTTCAGTTTCTAACTTAAGTAAAATGATAAGAGAAGCCAACATTTTTTCCCACACAAAAATTTGGTGTTTCTCATTTTTCTCATACCATTTGTCTTGGACAAGATGAGCTTACACAATTGCAGTAGACAGGATGAACCTGCACAACTGATTTAAAGAGATGACTCCACACCAATTGACATAAACAAGATGACTCCATGCCAATTAATTAGATGAGATAAGGCCACACAAATTTACATATCAGATGATCCTACACCAATGGCTTAGATTAGATGAGTTTGCACTATTTTTCTTAATTAAAAAATGTTGCATAGTATGATTTAGGGTATAAGGAAAAATGGAGTTTTTCATAAAAGTATTTTTCATTTGAGTTGATTATATATTAGTTAGGGTTTTCATTTTGTTTGGTCATATATTATTTTTTTCTATTGGGTTTACATTTCATGAATTTAATTGAATATATTAAAATGTATGTTAATAAACAAATGTTTTATTAAATGTTGTAACATATATTAACATCATGAAATTTCAAACACCCACTAAAAAACAAAATGGAGATTCATAATGTGCATTGACATTTGACCCCTACCATTGAGTATTCAACCCTATCTTGACCCTACTATAACAAAGACCTATCTATAACTCACATGTAAATACTTGACATAGGGACTCACAATGAMCCAACCCAAGTTAAGAGAAATGACAGAGAGGAAGAACATAGTAGAAGAGGAGCAAAGGACACACGGTCCATTCAAATTCAAACAAATTCAACTTAAATAGGTATGCAAACCCAAAATATTGTAATGTCRAATGAATGGATTGGTTTAATAGAGTTGTAAATTTTTGGGTGATCTTGAACTTGCCYTCCAAACCTCAGSTAAATCACAATAAAAAAGATAGTGTTTCTCATTCCTAAATGGGGTTCAAAAAGTATAAAAGAGAGGCCCTTGCCTATTCCACTTTTCAAATAGATATGATCTTTCCTTATTGAGGGTGAATCATATATAGGGTGAAAGGACTTCAAATTAATTATATATCATATTACCGAGCTTATTTCTCACATTCTTCCACCTCAAACTTCGTTTCAATTGATATATTTTCAATCCAATAAGATTTAATGTAGTTTTCTTCATTCATGGTATGCTACAAAATGTTTTTACATCACTTTGATATAATAACTCTAGGAAGACTACCTACTAGAGCATAATACAATTCAACTTGAAAGGTATTTTATTGATAGAAAAAATAGCAGGCCTTGGACAATTAGGAATAGTGTTTCTCTCTTTAAAAATTACATCTAATTATGACATGACTATTATCCTATATGGTAGGCTCTTTAATATGGGCATTCCTTTCCCTCTTTTGGTAATGTGGGTTTCCCAAAAATTAAAATAACATCTTCTCCAAATTTTAATGGAAGAAATTGAATTCCAATGTTGAGTAGGTTATGGTATAATGGTATAGTTTCTAATGCAATAAGGTGGAAATTATTCACTATAATTGTCTTTCTCAACCTAACACCATCCCTTAAAAAGACATAGGTAAAAGTGTTTATGTATTTTATCATATGTTTTCTCCACTCTAATTAGTTTACAACTTCCACAATCAGTTATCCTTTAATTGTTCCTATAAGCTCCATGGACCCCCTCACTTCATCATTCATGTTAGGGATTTCAAGTAAATGTAAGCTACTTATGGATGGAATGTTTCAAACTAGGAGGGGGCACTTTAAATATTAGTACTTTCTATCACCCTCAAACTTTTTGATAAACAACGATAGTTAATAAGTGGGTTGGAGAGGTATCTCCAAATGTACATAATGGATAATAAAAGTAAATCACATATTAAGTGATATAATTTGTATGTATATCGTTTTAGTACTATATATATCAATATGCCACTACAATGACCCTTATAATGTTATATGGCTATGAAAACCTATTAACTATGTATTGGCTCATTCAAAATGTCGAATTCCTTGTCACAACTTACAAATTGTAAGGCATGCAAAACACATGCAAAACATCTTTAGGATTTAATTATCCATACACATTCAATCCAAATGGATTTAGTAAGGCCCAGAGAACACTCATTATGCCATTGAACTATGTTTTCCCATTTCTTGAATATCCCCTAAATCACCATAGAAGTACATGGATCAAAATTGGTTGATTATAAGTCCTAAAAATATTTTTTCTAGAGTAAATGGACCTTGTCTCTCCAGTGTACATTGGATAATAATTTTAGAATTTGATTTGTTATATTTTTTAACTTCTAGGCCATGCAGGTTAGAATTTTTAACTAGTATTGAAAGTAGGATTAAATAGGTGGTTTGTTTAAAAAATCAAAACTTAAGATTGTGAGCTCAAAAATGAGTGTTACTAGTGTCTTTTTATAAAAGACAAACTAGGTGTTTCAGATCCAAATTTCATATTTTCTAGGGAAATATTGGCAAAGGTGCAATCCATACAAGTTCACTTTCTTGAAATAGTGAAAAGGTAGCAATTTCTGGTAATTTTTCCATAACTTTGTATTGGAAGGTTCAAATTTCAAGGATTAGTGAAATCCTAAAGGGGAAATATCATATTATATACTATAACAATTCCATCAACATCACACTCAATTTGGAAAATTTGTAATAGGTTCAAGGTCAACTAGAAAAGTAGACCTACAAAACCCTAAGCCCATCATGTGTAGATGTAATAGGAAAATTATGAATCCTGTAAAGGCTCCAAAAGTCTCCTCCTTGACACAAGAAGAAAATGGAGAGGTAGAATTTAATGTGTCAAAGTTGGAAGAGAAAATAGAGGGCATGGAATCTACAACTACAAGAATGGTTGATATCCTAAATATGATAACTACAATAGAATTACAAAGTTTCAAGGATGATATCTAGTGAAATAGGTCAATCAATTATTATATCAAAGCAATGGAAAGAAAATATGATATCAAAGAGATGGAATAAGATATGACCAACAAATATTATCTCAAAGAGAGAGTAAGTAAAGTTGATCTCAAAGACATGAAAAGGTACAATATAAAAGAGATAAAAAAAAAAAATCCTAAATTCTCCTCCTCAATAATGGGATAAGGAGAAAAGGATGATTGAGTCCCAATCACATATGGAGAACATTCTAGCACATATGGAGAACATTTTTGCACATTTGGAGAACACACAAATTGAGTCCCAAAGACATGATCAACCATCTAAGTGTTATTTCGGGGTTCATGAAGTGGAATATTTGGGTTATATTTATCTCATGAGGGCATCTAGGTAACAAAACTAAAGTTATGATTGAATGGCCTATTCCCAAAACCTTGAATAATATTAGGGGATTCTTGGGATTGACATGATATTACCACAAGTTTTTCAAAACTAGGGTTGAATACTAACACATCTAACATTTTTATTAAAAAAGCATGCCTTTTCTTGGATTCAAGAGGCAACCTAGACTTTTGAAAAATTGGAGGTTGTGTGTAGAGCTCCCATCTTGGCCATGCCTACTTCGCAAAAAACTTTATTGTGGAGTGTGATTCCTTGGGACATGAAATTGGTGCAAGTTTAATGCAATAGGGAAGGGCCCTTTCTTTTTAAATCCACCAACTTAAAGTAATAACTTACTCAAACCTATTTATGAGAATGAATGATGGGGATACTACATGCAGTTAAGAAATGGCACCCTTGCGTAATAGGAAGACACTTTAGACTAAATCTTAGCATGATAGTTTGGGTACTTCTTGGAGAAACAATTATATTCATGAGAAAAAAAAGATGGGTCATAAAAATATTGCAATGAAATGCACTTCGTAATGGGGGATTAGGTATTTCTAAGGTTAATAATATACAAAATATGTCTCTCAATCAATAAAATAAAGACAACAAATTATCACATAAGTATTGTGGTCCTTATAAGGTATTGTAAAGGATTGGAAGTATGGACTATAGATTGGAGTTTCCTCCCTCTTCACATGTACACTTGTTCTTTCATACTTATTGTTTAAAGAAGGTAATCTATGACGACATTCACGTTCATATTATTTTTATGAAACTAGATAAAGAGGGGGAAATCATAATAGAACCTAAAATAATCATTAAAATACGCACCAAGCAACCATATAACCTATCAATTACCGAGTACCTCATCAAGTAGAAGAACTCTCCAATAGAATATGTAACAACATTGATGATAATTTTGGTTTAAATGGGAGGGGCATGTTGATCCCATGGCCATAACCCTCATTCAATATGTTTACATTTATAGTTATGTCAACTTATTATTATTTAATTCTATCCCCTTTTGTCTCCTATATATGAGTCATAAATATGTGTTTAATAATTCAATACCAAATGATAGAAAAAATTAAACCCAAAAATATACACTCGAAATGCATTGGAAAATCTACATCCAACAATTTAATGTCATAGTAACATTATTAATTTATTCCAATCGCAATATTATAAATATGATTGTATAAATACAATGCAAATGAGATAATTCACCACTATATGACCTTTGTTATTAGAAAAACATAATTACAATAATAAAAAAGAAAATAAATATTTTCTATAAACATCTTATTGCAATGACCATCATGAAGAACACTTTCTACTAAAAATGGCATGTGTTTAAAAAAACAAGAATGTTTCAATATTAAATAATAATAATAATCTAATTTTGAGGTCACAGCCAAGCCAGATACCAAATTGGCATATGAAACCCCCTTTTTTGTGGGACAAGGGACCCCATTCATCCACAGATTTGACTGCTAAAGTATAAAAAGGTGTATATGCCCTACCCCACTCTATATTTGAACATGTGATCTCCTAGGAGAGAACACATGTTCTTAACCATTAGGCCCATTAATTGTTACGATAATGATAGTAGAACTCTAGTACTTCATATTATATTTTAACAATATTCATGAATTTAAAGACATGTACACCTAGTGTATATCATATATTATGTGAGTGAGAGGGATTTGGATGACATGATTATTTTGTAAATAAACAATAAGATGTCTATGACATGTAAAATGAGATCCATAAATGGAGAAAAAATTATTCATGGAGTTCTTTATTTTATTTCAAGGTCTTTTCTAGTGCTATTACTTAAAATCATAGAACTACTAATTGTTGTTTAGTTAAATTTTTATTAAACTAGTATAAATGTGTTATGGAGGGGGAGTAACTACTTCATTACATAGAGGATGAAGAGGAAGGATTACCTATATTCAATACTAGGGATGGATTGCTCGAGACTTGGAAGGAATCTGAAGCCTAGGGTGAGGAAATAATGTATGGCATTTGGTGGTAGTTTGACCCACTAAAACATAGGTAAGATCCAAATATAATTCTCAATAGTGTCGAAGTACAAGAGGCATAGGGTACTAACATAGGACAAGACAAAATTTTGGAAGATGACATTGAAAATTTTATTATTAACACTTAGAGAGAGAGTGTAGGATGAGGGGATGATAAAGAGTTTAAATTTGTAGGGATCGAGGAGGGAATGCCACTACACTGGTAGGAGGATGTTGAATAATTGGTTTGGTTGTCATTGATGTAAACCCTTGAAGAAAGTCCAATAGTGAATTATGGTAGCACAAAGGTTTGGGTAATGGACCCAAGTTTGTGTGATGGATAATGTATGAGTTTTGATATATTTGTAGGTAAAACTATTCTATATGGATATTACATGTCATGCCATTTTTGGTGGCATGTAGAATGTCACATAACTCCTCACGGTTAGATATTTATGGCCATGTGAAGTTGGAGAACCCTCACGAGTCATCTAGAAGCCCCAAACAGTCAAAGTAGTCAAAGTATTTGCAAAGAAGAAATTACTTAAATAATAAAGTGAAGTGATGAGTGTACTATAAGTCAAAGAAGATGCAAAATAAATTATTTAATTAATAAAGTTAATGGATAACTTACTAATTATGGAAAGTGGTTAAGTTAAGTGGACAAGTGGTTATAAGTGGGTTAACCCTAAAATAAGGAAAGTGGTTTAATATGGTTAGAAGGTAACCCCTTGAGGAAGCTACATAAAAGTATAAATAAGTTGTAAGGGTCTCTCATTCAAAACACACTTGAATATAATTGAATATCTATATTTGTGAAAGGTTATTTGGGTAGGTATTATTGATAGAGAAAAGTATGGCGGGAAAAAGTGTGGTAGAAAAAGTGTGGTAGGAAAACTAAGGAAGAAAAAGTGCGGCAAAAAAAATGCAACAGAGAAGGATTACCTATATTCAATACTAGGGATGAATTGCTCGATACTTGGAAGGAATCTGAAGCCTAGGGTGAGGAAATAATGTATGTCATTTGGTGGTAGTTTGACCCACTAAAACATAGGGAAGATCCAAATATAATTCTCAATAGTGTCGAAGTACAAGAGGCATAGGGTACTAACAAAGGACACGACAAAATGTTGGAAGATGATATTGAAAATTTTATTATTAAAACTTACAAAGAGAGTGTAGGATGAGGGGATGATAAAGAGTTTAATTTTGTAGGGATTGAGGAGGGAATTCCATTTCACTTGTAGGAGGATGTTGATTAATTGGGTTGGTTGTCATTGATGTCAACCCTTGAAGAAAGTCTAGTAGAAAATTATGGTAGCACAAAGCTTTGGGTAATGCACCCAAGTTTTTTTGATGGATAATGGTATGAGTTTTGATATATTTTTAGGTAAAACTATTCTAGATGGATAGTACATGTCATGCCATTTTTGGTGGTATGTGGAACGTCACATAACTCCTCACGGTTAGAGATTTATGGGCATGTGAAGTTGGAGAACCCTGATGAGTCATCTAGAAGCCCCAAAAGGTCAAAGTAGTCAAAGGGTTTGAAAAGAAGAAATTACTT
>ML793070.1:125549-136864 GCA_009831015.1 Picea engelmannii
GGCTCCTCTTCTTTTGTCCTTCAACTACTTTGCTTTAAATCTCCTTTGGCATTAGTAAAGGGTAAAGGGTTGGGACAATGGAATACGTAAATGGGTAGAGTTTCTTTGCTATATTCTTCCTCCTCCAAATGGTACCCCTACCCCTTCTTTTATAGGCTAGAAGGAGCTAGGTATTTGGGCGAACCCTCGGCCATGCATGGTCGGGAGTTTCAGTTAACTCACCCATAGCTTTTTGTTCCGTCGGTAACTTTCCTTTTTTCATGCTTTTGTCAGTCCACGCGGGCTGTTTTGGGTCAGACAGCGTGTACACGCGTGCAGTAATGAGTTAGGGTGCATGGGCCTTTATTCAAGAGGATTTTCAAAGATTTGTTCAGCAGTGTTTTGGCAAAGAAGGGATATGAGTTGGCCTGATGCCAGGTAAGCATGTGTGGTGCAATTTAGGGTTATAACACATGCAAGCTGCAGTCAATAGGAATTATGGATGATGTGTGGTATGATCATCTCGATTCCTTTCATTTCCCCCAACCTCCATAATGAGCTGATGATGGTCAATGAACTTCTTGATGTGACTCTTGTGAGAGAAATCTACCTCGATCAGAAGCATTTAATGAATTCACTTACAATAGTATCTGATCTTTTGGGAGCTTACTTGTACTTTTGGCACATGTTTGGCTCTAACATCCTTTCTCTACCCCAAGGGTCAACTGACCATTGGCGTGACTTTGAATCTCATGTTTTCTATACCCGATCTACCATGTTGTGGTGCATAGATGTAACCCACCCCAACTGAAGAAAATGGCGAGGCCAAAAAATACGATGCAGGTAATCTGAAAGGTTGCAGAGATCACATAAGTATCAAACAACCATGCTTAGCGAGATTTACAGGTATGCATCAATCTGTTTTTCTTCCCACTTACATTTTTTATACATTTTCTCGAGTATTGTTCTATAAGAAATTTCTAAAAAATGATTTTAATCCTGAGTGTAGGAAAATATCTCTAGCTACTAAGCAACAATGGCTCTATGACTTCACCAAGGAATCTGGGAGAACCAAGTCCAAAAAATCAACAAAGCGATGAAGGATATCGGACTCCCCGAGTTCGGCGACCCCGAAAACTTCATCGACTTGTGCGACATAGTCGGATCACATGCCAAGCAGGATCCACTATGGGTCGAAGAGCTAGCCAAGGTGACCGATATAGTGCCAGGACAAGTGAAAATATTTATGGAACATCCGATGAAGGCTCAGACCATGCTACAACAGTTAAAAAATAGTCTAGTGAAGTACCGAGCGCATGCAGTGGAGATCAGAGGATTCTATGTGGCTCTGATGGAGCAGCACAGGTTTCCATGGGCCCAAACTTGTGAGCATTTGTTTATCAATTAGTTAGAGTATGAGGAAAGTCACCCTTTCAAGTGATATCTCGAGTTGACTGTTAAAGAAACTGTTAGAAGAGGACGCTACATGGCAAATTTTGTATTGTTCAAACTACACTTAGCCGTTATTTTCAATTGAATTTTATTTTATAAATAAGAACATCGACCAATTAGTTAAAGGTCGATGATTGTTGCAAGAAACTATTATGTTTTGGTTTTGTGAAGAATTACTTCTCATCTACTATTAATAGAGAAGTCCTTCTAGACCAGAGACAAGTTATTTTCATCAACTGCATGTGTGATTGGATGTGGAGAAGAACTATTTCCTATCCTGTTTCATGAATGATGTTGTAATGAGTCAGAGAAATTAATTATGTTGTCAATTTATCTGGTGCAATGTTTTGTTGTTCTTTGCTTTAATGATGAAGATGAATCGTTGTGTTATTATTTGATGAATGATTATGGTAGATGAATTATTTTGCTTGCCATTATCTTATTGCATATGTATTTTCTTTCTAGTAATTAGTATCTTAGACATTAATTGGATGCTCACATGTTTAATGTATTAGTAATAGGCCTATGGTGTTAAATTGTTGTCTGCATGCTTGAACAGCAGGTTATCCCAAGTTCAACCTCTTCCCCTTAGTTAAGATTAATTCTATTTTGTTGCCAAGTTGGTTTATATCGGCATACATCTCATATTGGTCCCACCCAAGAGAAAATACAAAAAAAAAAAGATATTCCAACTGAAGGAAGAGACTTCACAAGAAAATGTAAATCCCATCGATAATTTGGTTGGATCACAAGATCTGGAGAACCATTCCACTATTAAATGTTGCAGAGTCTAATTAGGCCTCAGTCGTGGGTTTGGTTCCTACTGTTGAATCAAGGGATTTAATACCCATCAACAAAATTGGCACTACAAGGATGGCCTGAAATGAATGTCTGGATATATATTCTACAGAGTATTTCAAATGACCTATAGATTCAAAACAACCCACATGCATGGCTAGTCATTCCCAAGACAGCCCACACACGCAGAGTACTCCTGAAATGAGTAACTCATCCCAGCTCGAGGAAGAACCTTTTCACCCTGAAATAACTTACGCTCTTCCTCAAAAGGAGGTAAATCAATTCAAAAGAATCACAAGAGCCAACACCCGACAAATCGGTGCATTGTCCTTAGATCACATACTCCCACGAAGAAAACAACAAAGCAAACCAGTGGTTAGTACTCTTGATGAGGTTTTCATGCACTTGGTAGAAGACTTAATATATTTTGCAATCACCAAAATCCAAGATCCTCTTGATTTGATACCTGAAACATCAGTGGGTGACATCTTTGAACTAGATGATGTTTTGGAGGAGGAGGAGCTTAGCTCATATTCTGAAGATATGGAAGGCAACAATGACCATAATGATGAAAGGGGGAACCCACCTCTGAACAATCAACCCTAGTTGGCTAGATATGCTTTGGCCCTTCTGGGACCAGTTCATAACCTTCCCCGACATCCAGAGAAGTTCACTGAAGATCATATCAAGAAATTCATATTGGTGATCAGACTTATGAATGTCTAACATGAAGACGTAGTATTCAGAATTTTCCCATGTATGTTTGAAAATTCAGCTTCCACATGGTACTTCAATCTACCAATAGGATCTATAACCAGCTGAACGAAGTTCCAGAAGGATTTTCTAGACAAATCTGCCGAAGAAACTACTACGAGAGCTCTGATGGCCGATTTTTTCACCGCCACCATGAGTTCGAAAGAAAGGGTCAAATAATTCAATCAAAGATTCATGACCATCTTGAATAAGTTTCAGCTTGAAGCTAAGCCAATTCAGGAATTGAAAATCAATGTTTATACTAAAGTTCTCCTAGCTTCTATATCCATGTTCGTGAAAAGGGATGCTAAATGAACCCTAGCTGAGAATTTTGAAGAAGCCAAAATGATATAATTCCATATGAAAGGGTGTATATAAGGCTAGGTTTCTTTAATTAAGAAATAATCTCAACCTCCTCCCGGGAGAGGACTCCTTTTGACTAGACCATTGAGGAAATAAGAAGAACAGACTCCTGAAAAGGGTAATGGAGACATAGAATATCTACAATGCATGTTTAAGAAATTATAAAACATGATCATAGACATGAAGACAAACACAGGAGAAGGAAACCGAGGCCAAAATCCCTATAAGCCTTTCTTTAAAAGGAACCCACCATTCAAGGCAATTAAACCTCCCCTAGCTAACTTAAATATCGATCTATGGAATGTAGCATATGATTCTTTATGTACATATCACCAAGAAAACCAATCTAAAAGAGACTTCCCTCAATGGGTACATTCCATGAATTTTATGGCCAATCGGTTTCTAGACGAAGTCTCCCTGACTGAACAATTGAGCATTTCAGTTATGAATATTGCTAACCAGGAAGAGATTGATCCACCACAAGATACAACCATGTTGATATGGGATCCTGACTTGATCATCCCTTCCGACAACTTGTTTGAGTCTCAAGAACCACCTGTCGAGGTCTCGGTGGTGCAAACACGCAGTAAAGGTCCATGTGTATCAAAATATATCGTTGCTACCCAAACTTCGAAAAATAAGACAACTTCCGATCACCCGAAAGCACATTTTTCTCCCAGTAAAAAAACTATAAGTATCCATACCTGAGAATCGCCTAAACTTGAATACAACGTAGTTGAATATTTGAAGAATTTAAGGGCTAATATATCATTCATGGACATATGCAGGATCCCTCAGCAAAAGGACTTCCTGCTACAATCTTTGAACTCGGTAGAAAACCCTACGACTGGCAATGGTCGGGAAATAAATATAGCTTCCACAGACCCATTAAATAAACCAACCATGAATACATGTTCGGAAGATAAGAAGGGGAATCCTTTTGTACCACCTTTCCTCTTAACGTTTGAAGTTTTCAACATGAACCTCCATAATTGTTTGGTAGATTCAAGAGCATATTCCAACATTATTCCCTTATCTATTTGCAAAAACTTAAATGTAGTTCCTCTTAAGAGCGATAAACATGTAATACAACTAGATAGAACCCAGGTTAGAGTCATGGGGGAACTTATAGATGTAATTATCATAATAGAAACACATCCTAAGTTTGTGCAAGTGATTGTGATGCAAACCCCCGACCCTCAGGCCGAGATCTACTCAGGATCGTTCTAAATCTGCCCCTTTAGTCTGATTGACTCTTTTGTTCCTCCACAGGAAATCCCGCACACACTCGACGGTGTATCCACAGGTCCTTTAGAGTATGCCCCACATGATCAACCACAAAGCACCACTCAAGTCTCCTAATCTCAGTAAGATTACACCCTTCGCCGAACCGGGACTTCGGGTTTTGCATTTTCGCGATCCCTGTTGTCGAGAGTTCCTGTCTCTACAACCTCTGAAACCCGAAATACTGAATTCTGATGCATTCATCAAAGGTTGGATTTCCAATGGAATTTTCACTTCATCAGGGTTTCGAACTTCGTGACTTTGTGAATCTGGATGCAATGCTCCTAGCTCTTCGACCTCCGAACCCCAAAACAGTCAACAAGGTTTGACTCTGCCTATTGACGAAGACACGTCACCTGTCCACTCAAATGCTTTCTATCTCTGACGTGGACTCTCTCCACCTGTCACTCTTCCTAACTTTTGGGACTTGAACAAGCCTTCGACTATTGTTCCCCTAGCACTTTGAAATCCTTAATTTTGAAATGGCATCTCTTCCTTTAGATCCGACAGTCCTCACTATTTGGGCTTCTGGGTACCAGGAGTTCAAAAATATCAACCCCAAAATATTTGTCACCACAATCCCCAAAATGATCTGATGGCTCCACTATCATGATCAACTGTCCACGTTGATTCTTATCTCCCAAAGGGTGGATTCATCCAATGCTTATCCTCTTTGCAGCTTCACGGAATCCCACGGTCCTTGTAACTTTGGGAGTTCTCCTCAGATAATTCCAACCGCTCGTTCCTTCCTTGACAGCTTCTGTGAAATGAAGCAGTATTCTTCCACTGGAACTTAACTTCTGCAAAGTGACTTTGCTCTGCCTCCCTTTTAACACCTCAAAGGAGTTAACCCTTCTGAGCTTTTCTCTAGCGACTTCAAGCCTTTAAAGAACTCCTGCACGCACTCCTTGTGGCAATCTATCAAATACTTCTGGTTATTTGATTTCTTCGACTCTGTGCTGTCTCGGAAATAGTAGTCCTTCAATTATTGCTTTAGTTGATAAATCCTAAGACTTCCAATAGCCTATGAACTCCTTACACAGCCTTTGTGCTCCTCCTGCACTTCTACTAGAATGAGAACAACAGTATCCCTCCCGAGCCTTCTGAGATAAAACTCATATCCTTTGTCAATGCACACCTTACAGATGCTTCACTACACTCCTTGCTAGAACTTCTCTCAGGATGAGAAACAATTGAAAGTCATTCTCTTCCTATATCAGAATTCATATACTTAGCCTGAAATCATACATTTAACACAAAATAACAGCAAAGGCATAACAGGGAGAATAAAACAACTGTAAGCATAGCATTCAGCATATGTAAACAACAAACATCATAACACCATGAAATCTGAATCAAAGGTTCATATATTAACTCAGATTGCTTTTGTGCATGGGTTCTTCTCCATAGCTCTTTGCTACAACTCTCTTCTCTTCTATTCTGTGTTAATGATACAATAATACAAGAATGAGGGTGTCTATATTTGTTTTCCCTCCTGCTCTCTAAACTGTCTAATCTATAATTTAAATCTACCTACTCTCACATTAACATACTTAAATGCCTTAATGTTCTACAGATGAGAGCAATCGCTCAAGATATGTTTACAACCTCCAATATATAAATGAAAAGTACGCTTTCTTCCTAACTATTACATTAATTCCTTTTAAGTTCAAAATTCAAAACGGTTCTTATGAAAACGTGCTCTTTTTCTTCCTCCACGCGTCCAGCTATTTCCTTGGCTTAGTTGCATGCTTTGGCTTTGTACGATGCTCCTGCATCATACTCCCTCGCTTGAAAATTTTCATGAAGTCCTGTTCATGAGCTCTTGCACGATCTATCCATGCTTCTGAATTTCTGCTTCATCTTCCCAACTAGCATTTTCAAGTGGATGTCCCTTCCATTTGACCAAGTATTCAAAATACTCCTTCATACTGGTCTTTTTGCTGACTCTCTTGTCAATTATGCCTTCCATCTATAGTTTTTTAGCTATAGGCATATGTTCTTTCCATTGAACTTCTTTATGTTCCTCCTCTGCTCCTGCTTCTTTAGCTCTGTAAGGGTACAAATCCGCAATGTTGAATATCAATGAAATTTTGATCTAATCGAGTAATTCAATATCATATGCATTTGCCCCAAATTTCTTCATGACCTTGCATGGTCCAATCTTTTTCATTTTCATCTTGTTGTACGTTCCCCTTGGGAACCTCTCCTTCCTCAGATGTGCAAGAATCAGATCACCCACTTCAAATTGAAGTTCTCGTCTGTGTTGATCTTCTCTTTGTTTATATTCCTGACTCGAAATTTTCAATCACTCCTTGACTCAGTTGTGAAGATCCTTCATTGCTTTTGCAAATTCCTTTGCACTAGCACTCCTAAATCCACTTCATTCTGAATCTTTCAATTCAGAAATTCCCCTTGGATTCATTCCATATACAATTTGGAATGGACTCTTCCCTGTGCTTCTGTTGAGTGAATCATTATAAGCAAATTATGCTTGTGGAAGAATGTGATCCCACTGACTGTGGTGTTCAGTCACTAGGCTCCTCAACAAGTCTCCCAAGCTCTTGTTCACAACTTCTATCTGTCCATCCATTTGAGGATGATACATTGAGATAAATGAAAAAATTGTCCCCAGCTTCCTCCATAAAGTCCTCCAGAAATTTCCAACGAACTTAGTATCTCGATCAGAAATGATACTCCTGGGCAAGCCGTGAAGTTTGACGACTTCCTTGAAAAACAGATTCGCAATGTGAGTTGTGTCACTGGTTTTCTGGCATGGTATGAAATGTGCCATATTAGAAAAAATTTCAACTACCACAAAGATTGAATCACATCCTCTTTGTGTTCTTGGTAGTCCCAATATAAAATCCATGTTTACTACGTCCCACGACCTTTCTGGTATGGGTAATGACTGATATAACCATGTATTCTGCCTTTTCCCTTTTGTGTGTTGACAAATTCTGCATATATCCACAAATATCTTAACATCTATCCCCATCCCTAGCCAAAATTATGAGCCATTTAGTTTTGAGAACATCTTATCATGACCAAAGTGTCTAGCCAATCCTCCAATGTGTTTTTCTTTCAGCAAATTCTCCCTCATGGAGCATTTTGGAATACATAGTTGATTTCCCTTGAATAATAATCCATCCTGGATCATGTATTCAGTCCACTGGCTTCTGTCCCCGAGAATTGGATTATCAGACGCCTCATATGCTTCCTTAAAATCTGGATCATCCATGTACATTTCTTTGAGGTTATCAAAACCCAAAGTTTTGACTGTGAATTCCTGCATAAGCAAACATTTCCTGCTCAAAGCATCAACAACTTTGTTAGCAGTTCCAAAAATATTCTTAATCACAAAAGTAAAATTCTGCATGAATTCAACCCATTTAACATGTTTTTGGTTCAACTTCTCCTGTTGAGTCACAAATTGTAAAGCATGATTATCACTATACAAAACAAACTCTTTGGGAACCAAATAGTGCCTCCATTTATTCAGTGCTTGTATGACTGCATATAATTCCTTGTCATATGCAGAGTACTTAACCTTCACTTCATTCAGTTTCTCACTGAAGTATGCGATCGGCATGTCGTCTTGGCTCAAAACCACTCCTATTGCAAATCCACTCGCGTCACACTTGACCTGGAATGTCTTGCTGAAATCTAGCAAAACCAAAATTGGTTGCTCCGTGATCTTCTTCTTCAGCAGGTTGAAACTCTTCTCTGGTTCCTCTGTCCAGTGAAAAGATTTATGTCTTTTCTTCATCGTATCCATCATTGGTGTACTAATTCCACTGAAATTTCGGATGAATTTCCTGTAGAAACTAGCTAAACCATGGAAGCTTCGAACTTCAAACACACTTTTCGGTGATGGCCAATTCTTAATTGTATTCACCTTTTCTAGATCCATCTTCAACTCATTTGCAGAGATAACAAAACCCAAATAAATGAGTTATGTCCTCATAAATGATGATTTCTTCACATTGATCAACAATTTCTCTTGCTGTAATCTCCTCACCACTGCAGCTAAATGATTTAAATGCTCTGCTTCTAGCTTGCTGAAAATCAATATATCGTCAAGGTATACAATGACGAATTTCCCGATGAAATCCTTCAGGACTTCGTTCATCAGCCTCATTAAAGTACTAGGCGCATTTGTTAATCCAAATGGAATAACAAGCCATTCATACAGCCCCTCATTTATCTTGAATGTTGTCTTCCATTCATCACCTTCTCTCATGCAAATTTGATGATATCCTCTTTTCAAATCAATTTTTGAAACAAATCTTGCTCCACCCAAGCAATCCATCAAATCATCCATCCTCGGCAATGGAAATCTATATCTGATGGTCATCTTATTGATCACCCTTGAGTCTGTACACATTATCCAGCCTCCATATTTCTTTGGGCTGAGCACTGTTGGAACAGCGCATGGACTCAAGCTCCCTCTAACAAATCCTTTGTCCATTAAATCCTGGACCTACCTCTTGACTTCTTCATTCTCCTGTGGCGTCAATCTGTACGTTTCTTTGTTTGGTAAACTGGCTCCAGGTATAAGATCAATGTGATGTCTTATACTACTGATCGGTGGCAACGAACAAGGTAGTTCGTCCACTACTATATCAACGAACTCTTCCAACAAATTCTGGATTTCCTCTGGTAAATCATCCACTCTTGTACTGGTCAAAACAATTCTAGGCTTCCTGACCACAATAAATTGTGTGTCTTCCTTCTTCTTAACCTCACTAAGAAGTTCCTTCCCACTCATGATAAGTACAATGTTTCTCACCTTTGGTTTCACTTATTTATCTTTGATTGGCAGCAACATGTGCATTCTCCCATTTTTCTCTAGGGTCTACGTGTTTTTTCTCCCATCATGAATCACATTTCTGTCATATTGCCATAGTCTACCCAACAATAGATGACAAACATCCATGGGAATGACATCACATAATATTTCATCCTTATATCCTCCTATTTAAATTCAACTAAACATTGTTTAGTGACATTTACCTAATGTCCTTTTGTAGCCAAGAAACTCTGTATGGGCTTGGATGTACAATAGTCTCCAGCTCCAGCTTTTCTACCATCTCTATAGAAACGAGATTGTCTATGCTACCGTTGTCCATGATGACCTTGCATACTCTGTATTTTGTTTTGCAAGTAGTACGAAATAGGTTGTTCCTTTGGGTTAGGTTCTCTGCCTCCTTTTCTAGCTTCAAGAGAACTTTCCTCATCATCAAGGATCTTCTACCCTCAACATCTTCTACCTCAACATTTCGCCCTTGAGCTTCGACAATGTGAGTTTCACCACCATATTTCTTTATGTCTGGACACTCATAAGATTTATGTATGTTTTTCCCATAGACAAAACATTTCACTTCACCTCCTCAGCCTCTTCCTCTTCCTCTAGCTTGAGGAAAAGTATTTCTATCAACATACTGCTCTCTTTGTGAGTTTCCTCCTCTCTCAGTTTGAGTTTGAGGTTTCTTCCCCTCTTCTTTAGGTATTTGAGCTATGTCTTGGACAATTGTTTTTCCTCTGTCTTGACTTCTACCTTGGCCTCTTTGACCTTGCTTTTGGCTCAGCTTCTCCTCAACTTTCAAATCCATCTGATAAGCATCTTCTATAGTTAGAATGATCATCATGCTTGATCCAGGGGATCAAATTTTGCTCAAAAATTCAAAGTGCTTGGAATCACTTCAAATCAAACGAGAGCATAGGCCTCATCGTTACGAACCCCACACAACTTTTTTGGGTTCAAACGGACGTCGGGAGCGAGAGATATCGCATTATGTTCAAAATGACAAACATGCAAAAAAAGGGATGTTGACTGTACAGTCTGTACAGTCCGTACGGATGCTGACGTGGAAGTCCGTACGACACATGGTAGGGATGAGTGGTAGACAATTGATAGATGTGGATGAATGATATTGTGACACATGGCAATATTTGGTTGGTTTTACGGTGCCACGTGGCCTAGTCATGGGCTGCTACGTGGCACCCTGTTATTGGTTGCTTGTATAAAATTTATTTGGAGTCCACTGGATTCGACCCCATGACCTCCACCCACATGTATATCCTTTGAAAATTTTGTGTTGCCAACGTGCCCCACCGTATTCCTTATTACATATATGGTTTAATATAATTTTAAGTTTGAGTTGTTGTGTGTTGGCACGGGGATCTGGGTTGGGGCTTAGACCCAGCCCCCGGTCGTGTATACCATATCATATGACCCGTGGTCACACTATTGGCATGCGCGATTTGGTTTTGTATTTGGTTTAAACGGTTATAACCAATGCCTTCCACTTGTCCCTTTTCTATTCGCCTTTGGGACGAAGCCCCGTTTGCGTTTGTGCGTGGTCACATGGGCCACATGACCTCGACCTTGGTGATTAGGGGCTAGGTGCACCCATAACCATCCTACAGTTCGCACCATTTGTGCGGTTGCATCCGGTGCTGAGTTTTAATGCTTAAATGTGCGTGGGGGCTAGGTTGAGCCAACAACGGTGCAATTTGTCGATCCAAAGATAGCAAGTTTGAAGGGGAACTTCCAGGAAGCCTATCTTCTTCAATGTTTGGCCAAACGAGGTGCCGAAAAAGCCCAGCTAGGGGTTTTTGGATGTTCTGGAGCCATTAGAGCCATCTATTTGGCATTTTGAGCATTTTAAAGCACATTTTTT
>ML793070.1:157675-175626 GCA_009831015.1 Picea engelmannii
ATAGACTGAAAATAGTCTTTTGGAGGTCCAAAAGCTTTCCAATGGGGAGGTGTGATCCAGGGGATCAAATTTTTCTCAAAAATTCAAAGTTATTGGAATCACTTCAAATCGAATGGGAGTGTAGGCCTCGTTGTTACGAACCCAACGCAACTCATTGGGGTTCAAACGGACGTCAGGAGCGAGAGATATCGCGTTCTGTTCAAAATGACAAATAGACAAAAAAAGGGATGTTGACTGTACAGCCCGTATGGATGTTGACGTGGCAGTCTGTACGACACATGGCAGGGTTGAGTGGTAGACAGTTGGAAGATGTGGAAAAATGATATTGCAACACGTGGTAGTATTTGGTTGGTTGTACGGTGCCACGTGGCCCAATCATGGGCTGCCACGTGGCACCTTGTTATTGGTTGCTTGTATAAAATTTATCTGGAGTCCACCGGATTCGACCCCGTGACCTCCACCCACATGTATAGCCTTTGCAAAGTCTGCATTGCCAATGTGCCCCACCATATTCCTTATTATATATGTTTTAATATAATTTTAAGTTTGAGTTGTTGTGTGTTGGTGTGGGGGTCCGGGCTAGGGCTTAGCCCCAGCCCCCGGTCGTGTATACCATATCATATGACCCGTGGTCACACTATTGGCGTGTGCAATTTGGTTTTGTATTTGGTTTAAACAGTTATAACAAATGCCTGCCACTTGTCCCTTTTCTATTCACCTTTGGGATGGAGCCCCGTTTGCATTTGTGTGTGGTCACATGGGCCACATGACCTCGAACTTGGCAGTTAGGGGCTAGGTGTGCCCATAACCGTCCTATAGTTCGCACCATTTGTGCGGTTGCATCCAGTGCTGAGTTTTAATGCTTAAATGTGTGTGGGGGCTAGGTTGAGCCAACAAGGGTGCAATTTGTTGATCCAGAGACAACAAGTTTGAAGGGGAACTTCTAGGAAGTCTATCTTCTTCAATTTTTGGCCAAACGAGTTGCCGAAAAAGCCCAGCTAGGGGTTTTTGGACGTTCTGGAGACATTGGAGCCATCTATTTGGAATTTTGAGCATTGTAAAGCAAATTTTTGAGCACTTTGAGCAAATAATACAAAATATCCATTGGAAGTTGGACCAAGAGATGTAGCCCAAGAGAGGGGCGAACTACTTTTTCATTTGTTGTGTTATGTGTTTTATGTTCACTATTTATTATTGTTGTTTATATGCATCTTGAATGAGTAATTTCTATAAAAGTTGTGTTGCAAATTTGATCCATTTGCATTTTAACACATGAATTAAATCTTGCAAATAATTTCAAGAATACAAGTCTTCTTCATTTCTAGATCAATGCTCATCTCATCTTGGATTTCATATCTTAGACCATTCATGTACATAGAAACCTTTTCATCATCTCTTTCCTGATGACCTACTCTGATGTTTATCTTGTAGAAATATTCAGTGTATTCTTTCACTGACGTCAGCTTCTGTCTCAAATTTTGCATCCTCCGAAACAGAGTGATTTGATAATCCTAGGGTATGAATTTGGCTTTCATCTTTGCAACCATTCTATCCCATCTTTTGATTTTTTTCTTGCCTTTGCAGCATCTGCCAGCCTACAGTTCATCCCACCATAGTGTTGCATGCCCTTTAAGTCTAGTGACAGCATGCTTGACCTTCTTATCTTCCTCGACATCCTCATAATCGAAGTATTTATCCAGAGCTCTAATCCAGTCTAGAAGCTCTTCAACATCCAGGTTTCCCTCATACATGGGAACCTCCATCTTTTCTCTAGCACCTATCCTTGCAACAGCCCTGAATAGGCATTCATCTACAACATCTTCGACTGTGACTTCTTCTTCATGTCCAGTTTCATTTTCACTATCAGCCTTGATGAAATCCCCAGCATCAACTGTGTTCCTCTGTGCTATCTCCATGGCATCAAGCCTGGCACGTAGTTCATGCATTTCCCTCTCCACTGTTGGATCAAGCATTGGTCTATATCTTCTTCTCGGAGGCATGGATGTAAAATGTTTCTCTTTTCTCTTTTACAGAAAGCAAAGAACTTGTTCTAGGCTCTGATACCAAACTTGATGCAGACCCCCGACCCTCAGGCTGAGATCCACTCAGGCCCCTTGAGTCTGATTGACTCTTTGGTTTGTCCACAGGGAATCCCGAACACACTCGACGGTGTATCCACAGGTCCTTTAGACTATGCCCCATGTGATCAACCAAAAAGCACCACTCAAGTCTCCCAATCTCAATAAGATCATGCCCTTCGCCGAACCAAGACTTCAGGTTTCATGTTTTCACGATCCATGTTGTCGAGAGTTACTATCTCTACAACCTTTGAAACCCGAAATGCCGAATTCTGATGCGTTCAACAAAGGTTGGCTTTCGAATGGAATTTTCACTTCATCGAGGTTTTGGACTTCGCGACTTTGCAAATCCGGATGCAATGCTCCTACCTCTTCGACCTCCGAACCCTGAAACAGTCAACAAGGTTCAACTCCACCTATTGGCAAAGATACGCCACCTGTCCACTCAAATGCTTTCTATCTCTGACGTGGACTCTCACCACCTATCACTCTTCCCAGATTTTGGGACTTGAACAAGCCTTCGACTGTCATTCCCCTAGCACTTAGAAATCCCAAATTCTGAAATGGCGTCTCTTCCTTTAGATCCAACAGTCCTCACTATTCGGACTTCCAAGTACCGGGAGTTCAAAACTCTCGACCCCAAAACATTTGTCACCACAATCCCCGAAATGATCTGATGGCTCCACTATCATGATCAACTGTCCACGTTGAGTCTTATCTCCTGAAGGGTGGATTCATCCAACGCTTATCCTCTTTGCAACTTCACGGAATCCCACGATCCTTGTAACTTTGGGAGATCTCCTCGAAGAATTCTGACCGCTCGTTCCTTCCTTGACAGCTTCTATGAAATGAAGCAGCATTCTTCCACTGGAACTTAACTTCTGAAAAGCGACTTCGCTCTGCCTCCCTTTTAACACCTCAAAGGCGTTAACCATTCTGAGATTTTCTCTGGTGACTTCAAGCCTTGAAAGAACTCCTGCACGCACTCCTTGCGGCAATCTATCAAATACTTATGGGTATTTGATCTCTTCGACTTTGTGCTGTCTTGGAAATAGTAGTCCTTCAATCCTTCCTTTAGTTGATAAATCCTAAGACTTCCAAGAACCTGCACACTCCTTGAACAGCCTCTATGCTCCTCCTGCACTTCTACTGGAATGAGAACAATGGTATCCCTTCTGAGCCTTCTAATATAAAACTCAGACCCTTTGTCAACGCACACCCTGCGAACGCTTCACTGAGCTCCTTGCAGGAACTTCTCTCAGGATGAGAAACAATTGAAACTCATTCTCTTCCTCTCTCAGACTTCATATACTTAGCATGAAATCATACATTTAACACAAAATAACAACAAGGCATAACAGGGAGAATAAAACAAATGTAAGCATACCATTCAGCATATGTAAACAACAAACATCATAACACCATGAAATCTGAATCAAAGCTTCATATATTAACTCAAATTGCTTCTGTACATGGGTTCTTCTCCACAACTCTCTACTATAGCTCTCTTCTCTTCTATTCTATGCTAATGATACAATAATACAAGAATGAGGGTGTCTATATTCATTTTTCCTCCTTCTCTCTAAACTGTCTAATCTATAATTTAAATCTACCTACTCTCACATTAACAGACTTAAATTCCTTAATGTTCTATAGATAAGAGCAATCACTCAAGATTTGTTTACAACCTCAAAGATATAAATGCAAAGTACGCCTTCTTCCTAACTATTACATTAATGCCTTTTAAGTTCAAAATTCAAATTGGTTCTTATGAAAACATGCTCTTTTTCTTCCTCTGCACGTCCAGCTATTTCCTTGGCTTAGTCATGTGATTTGGCTTTGTATGATTCTCCTGCATCAGATTGACATCATCGTAGTAGACATCCTAGAGGCCTATGGGTTATTACTAAGTTGAGATTGGTCTGAGAAGTTAAACGGGTACTTTAGCACAAACTGGGCACACCTTTGGCTACCACTAAAGGGATACAATAATATGATCAGAATCAATAGGGAGAGATATCTGAAACATATGGTCACTGATCTAGAAAACCTAAACGCACCCTCATCCACATATTTCCCCGTGTTGGGCAATTATTCGTGCGATTCCCACTTCGAAAAAATTTCCGCTCTCTTATCCGATGTCCCTCTCACTCAAAAATCTGAATGGTTTTTCAAGAGAAGTCATCGATACCGACAAAAGACACCCTCTTTTGCCAAGACCCTGTGCTAGAGATTATAGAACAAAATATAGGAGAGAAATAAAGTAATAAGGAAAAGGAAAAGGGCGATTTTTGTTCACAAATTTGGACCATATACCTTGATGGATATAAATCACAGGAGGGACCAGGGGAAGTGTTGGCACAGGGGAAGACCCAGGGTTCAACACTTCAACAGTGCACCAACAAAACCCTAACTACCGACCCTTTCGGCAACACCTACGAAGCAGATGAAGTCTCACCTGAGGTAGAGGAAGGGGTGGTTATAGGACTCCAGTGTCTGCAACCTTAGCTAGGAAACATATATGTGATTGTAACAACTTAACAGAGAACTTGGCACTTATAGTTCATTAGTATTCAGCCTTTGTTTATAGCGCAGATAAACCCTAATTACAGAGCAACGCAATGTTCATCCAGATCTAATATATTAAAGCACTAAGCATATCAACATAGATCATATCTAGAATCTTATTCACGTCATTAAGAACTAAGCTATCATATTCATCTAAGAATATGTCATTACACTAAGCAGTAATCATGTAAACAATAAAAAATTCACAATCCACAAAGAAACCACAACACAGGATATACGTGGTTCACCCCCAGCCTGGGGCTACATCCACCAACTCTTCTCTTCTTTATTATCTTTGGTCAAGCTTCTTATAGGCACATAGCATCAAAATCCTACTCCGCAGAAGACATGAGATCTATGCACACCTCGCCAAATCCTCCTTCCCCGAGCTAGGTTACAACACAAATCCTCTGTACAGTCTCTTACAGTCACTTGCACTTAGCCTTGCAAGCCTCACAGAGTATGCACAAAGCATTTACAACTATCACTTAGCACAACATCACATAGATGTGTATCTTGCCTTATCACTTACCAAGGTACCAAGCCCCTCTTTACATCGCCTAGACATATATTTATACATTACAAAAGTTCCTAAACATGAGTAAACCCATGGTCTGACATCCCCATACCCATTACATAAGCACAAAACCCAAAATTCTTAAACAAGAGACCGATATCCTGTGATCTCCACTTCGACTTGTGCTCCACCTTCGACAGCTTGTTGAAGTCCCAATAGGTCAAACCTAACCAAGGATCCTCAAAACTTGGTCAAGGGCCAACAAGCCCCCAACACTCATATGTTACTCGTCCTGAGTGACTCTTCTTTGGTTGATTCTACCTCAAAACCCTCAAGCTTGGCTCAAGATGCTTCGACCTATTATTGCGCCAAGGCCTCCTTCTTGACGAAATGCTAAAGAATTGCCTCGTTCACAGGTCCTTCTAAGCATTTCTCAATTGTAGTGACTAATTTCTCTAGTTCTGATCTTCGTCCTTCAATCTCCTCAAATAGTTGACAAGATGCATCCTGGACTGGCTAGAGCCTCTGAGTCACTTCCATGACTTTTCTCTATATGGCATGGACTTGTTGTTGAACAATGCATTGTTCCTGTGATCTTTTCATTCTTTCAACTATAGATAAGAGCTTCAACTGTGCCTATATCATTTTTTCTTTCTTCTTTGCCTCCTGGAGCTGGGACTCTAGTGTATTTAGTTCAGGGTCTTCAGTAAGTCACTCATAATTCCGTGCACTGCGATCAATGAGCTATTTACATTCCATGGAGAACATCTTGATTCTCTCAACTGTGCTCCGATAAATTGCTACTCCTTGATCCCGCACATCCTACTGAGTGTTTGGCACTGACTGTATCTCTAGATCTGTTATTCTCTATTGAAGATGTTGAATGGCTTTAGCAAGCTTTGCTACTTGATGCTCTACTAGTTATTCCTCCTTTTGTTTTAAGCCCGTCACAGAGCGGAGTGCTCTGTTGACTGCTTCTTTTACTCCAACCTACTCGGTGAGCATCTATTACTTCTCTCGTTAGATATGTGCTTTCTCCTCTTTAAACTTTGACTAGAGGTCATCCTTCTCCTATTGTGCAAATCAATGTTTCTCTACTACTTCCTCCTATGCTTTCTTCAGGGCCACTGTGGCATGTTCTTTTTATTCTTGTGCATGACGAAGGAGAGCTTTGGTCACATCATCAATTCTACGGATTTGGATAGGCTCCTCTCCCAACTCTATTTCTTCTGATGGAAGGGGCACGGTGGACACTGTGCGACTGGAGTGAAGGGCCTATTGTACCCCTCTGAGTTCTGCCTCAATTCTATCATACATCATTGCTTGTTTGGCTTTGTTGTTCTGCAAAATGTTCTGTGAATCATCTGATACAATTGCGATGATGAAGTCGAAGTCATTGAGCATGAACACAGTCTACAACTTGGTCTTACTAGCTCTGGACTTTTTCCATGAGGCAGGTTTCATGGGAGAAACCTTTATTTTCTTAGATGGATTAGTCTCATCAATGGGATCCCTAGGCGGTGTTACTTTGCCTTGCTTCTGTTGATGTTATTTACCATTGTTCTCTTCTTTATATACTTCGTCGTTACCTCCTCCTCCAGGTGATTCTGAAGTAGTTTCTTCAGATGCACTGCTCAGGTTTTGTACCTATTCTAGCTTCTTCCTTATGCTAGTTCTAGGGGTATCATGTGATTTGCGAGTGGCCTCCGAGCTTACAATTATTTTAGGATCATAAAATTATGTGGGGTCAACAGGGATAAGGACCTTTGCAGGCTGGTCCTTAGTTATCTCTTCTAGGTATTCCTATGTGAGCTTATAGTATGACTAAATCTCTTCTTTACTCTCATCTGCATGCGCAGTGATGTAAATTAAGTGTCAAACTATGTGAAAATTCATAAGTGGACTGAACCGATGTAGAGTGTTCAACATCATACGAGGGACAACTTCAATAGCCCTCTTTAACTAGAGATAGTATGTATGGAATACTACGTTTGAGTGCCACTGTTTTCCCATATCACTTGAATACCAGAGCGTGGTGAACTTTGTAGAGAGTGGATCGAATGGCTCAATGTTGGGGAAGGTCACACGTTTCGACATCTCCCAAGCTGTAAAAACAATGTCGATTAGGAGCTAGCTAAAGTGGAACTCATAGCCCTGATCCTAAGCTTCGCGGAAATCCAATTCTAACTGGTTAAATAAGTGCTTTTCCCAATTCATCTGTATTCCTTCTACGCATTTCCCAGCAAGGTCAACAATGAAACCTGTGACCTGTGTAGGTCTGTTCTTTCTCACTAGATTTCCTGTGATCAGCTGGTAGTTTAGGCACACTGCGCCATTCTACATGGAAGATACCTTGTATCCTTGTGTCCCCTTTTCTACATCGCCATAGTTATCCCTAATCCTCTATTTTAGAGTGCAATATGCAGCCTTCCCTAGGTAGAATTCTTGTGGGTCTGGTCCCTGCATGCTTAATCTAGTGATCTTATGGATCAGCATTGGGTCAATGGTGATTCGTCTATCTAGCCATAGATAGTCGCCATGGTAGCACGACAACAAGAGCTTAATGCACGCGTTAACTTCCTGGTGCCTTCCAAAATGCGGTATCTTCATTACGTTTAGTACAGTGGACTACACGAGGTTCATATTCCATGGTTAGGGGATTATCCTCAAGTTCTTCCCCTTCATCCTAGTCAAGTACCTATGAGGGACGAGCATGTTGTGGTTCTTGCAATCCCCTAGGTTGAAGTCGCTGAATTTTAATGTCGTGATCTTATCTAGTAGCTGGGTTTGAACTGCATGTATCCCCTTCGGGAGGTATGCAGTAGCCAAGGTGTAATCAAAGTCCCTTGGGACACTGTCATGACTCACCACATCATCCAAGGGAGGGATGTAGTTGGGCAAGATATATGGGATCAAATTTGCATTCACCAAGTCATCCCGATGCTTGGTTCTTTTCTTAGGTGCGGCTCGGGATGGTCCAGATCCGCGAGCAGTCAACAAAGAGGCTTGCACTCCTCTCATCAATGAATCTTGAATTCCTACGTACATTAATTTTTCGGCCTTTAAATCGATTAGAACTTCTTCAACTGACTTCTCTATGGCGATGATTTCATTCGGCATGCACTCTCTCGGTCAGATAACTCAGGTCAACGAATGAATTCTTAATGTAATAGAACAGGTGTCGAAGGCTTGGTAAACACAAAATGGTAGCAATGAGTTCTTTTGTTGGCTTGGATCAATTCGAAAAAGTGTTCTTGGTGCAATAGTCGATGGACTAAGTAGACAACGAGGTAAAGGATCTCTCCAACGGGAAAGAAGCCTTCATCAATGCAGTTTTGTTCATTACGGCGTGGTCCCAACGGTCTGATGACGAGCTCTCTGGTCATAACTGTTGTTCTAACTATTCGAGAGCGTTGGTCTAACAATCATAATTCCTCCAATGGTTATATCACTCTACCATGGAGAAGTTCCATTTTGCATTGTTCTGATATCTCGATGAAGTTCTAGTTTTGCAAACCTTCCTTCTGCAAATTTCCCTCTGGAATCTCCTGTAATTTTTCCAACTTTGTCTTCTTCTTGTTGATCTTTCTATCCTTTTTCCCTGTGATCTGCATCTTGGTATTCCTCTTTCCATTTTGATTCCTATATGTACTCAACATAGTAAGTTCACACTGATGAGATTCTATCATAGGGTTCAAGGGAAATACTTCTTTTCTGTCTGGGGTAGGTGCTCTACTTTCTTGTATGGATAGGTTCTTCAAGTCTTCCTACATTTTTCAGCTTCGACAACCTGATCTCTGGTCCTAAGTTTCTTCAACTTGTCCTCTTGTTCTTATATCAAGTGCGCTATTCTCCTAGTCATGAAATCTTGTAATTCTTTCTTCTTTTGTTTTAGGGATTCCTCTTCTTTTCTTCTGGTCTGATCCTTCTCGATCCAGGTTTTTCCTAGTAACATAGAAAATGGGGTGTTTCTCTCAATGAATTTAACAACCTCAAAATATTCCTCTGTCAAAGTTCCATGAGAACTCATAGATATATGGGTAAGTCTTCCACATAGGGTTATCATCTTTCCTCTAAATAATCATATTCCTCCTAATGAAGGACTCATAGCAGGCCTTCCAAAATTTTCCCAAGTACTTTATGTCATGACATTCACCTGTGTTTGTTCATACAGAACACAGTCTATGTCAAAGTCTCCTATTCTTTCTTCTATAAACTCTTTTTCTTTGAATATCTCTAACAAGTTGATATTTCTATGATCACTCAGGGTTTCTTTCATTCATAGTAATACAGTCTCTAATTCTTTCTGGGTTTCTACCATAGTCTCAGTTTCTTGGCCTTCCTACAACAAAGACAACTATGTCTTCTATCAGGGCAATCCTTAGCAAGATGGTCTTGTCTTCTGCAACCGTAAAAAAGAGTTAATCCTCGCTTTCTCTTAAATGATCCCCAAATTTTTGTGTACTGCGCACTAGGGTCACAGTAATTAACCTGCAAAAAATGCTTCCTAGGATCATGAATCCATTTGTTAGTCCAAAAATTCTTTCTATGCATAGGAATAACATATCTTTCATCAGATCTACTCATATCAAACCTTTTGTCTTCCAATTGTGCCCTAGTTTTCAGACCAGGACAAAATTTATCAAACATACCTAGATCCATACTTTTGAAACAAAATTTTCCACTTATATTACTTTTCTTAGAGCACAAAGCTTTCAAATATTAAAAAATTTCACTATTCATACCTATTTTAGAGCACAAAGCGTTCAGATCTTACCTCTTTTCTTTAGATTTTCCTCCTTTCTTAGCATAAAACTTCATAAATCAAGTAGAATACTGCGCACTAAAGAAACAAATCTACTCACAGAGACTTCTTTCTTTTCCTCAGTTCCCAGCAATCACAGTTTCATGTCTCGATGATGGAACCATTTGTTGGCACAGGGGAAAACCCAAGGTTCAACACTTCAACAACGCACCAACAAAACCCTAACTACTAACCCTTTCGACAACACCTACGAAGAAGATGAAGTCTCACCTGAGGTAGAGGCAGGGGTGGTTGCAGGACTCTAGTGTCTGCAACCTTAGTTGGGACACAGATCTGTGATTGTAACACCTTAACAGATCACTTAGCACTTATAGTTCATTAGTATTCAGCCTTTGTTTACAGCGCAGATAAACCCTAAATACATAGAAGTTCAGTGTTCATCCAGATCTAATATATTCAAGCACTAAGCATATCAACATAGATCAGATCTAGCATCTTATTCACATCATTAGGCACTAAGCTATCATATTCATCAAAGCATACATTGTTACACTAAGCAGTAATCATATAAACAATAAAACATTCACAATGCATAAAGAAACCACAACACAGGATATACGTGGTTCACCCCCAGCCTGGGGCTACAACCACCAACTCTTCTCTTCTTTATTATCTTTGGTCAATCTTCTTATGGTCACATAGCATCAAAATCCTACTCTACAGAAGACAGGAGATCTATGCACACCTCTCCAGATCCTCCTTCCTCGAGCTAGGTTACAGCACAAAGCCTTTGTACAGTCTCTTACAGTCACTTACACTTAGCCTTGAAAGCCTCACACAGTATGCACAAATCATTTACAATTATCACTTAGCACAACATCACATAGAGTGTATCTTACCTTAGCACTTAGCAAGGTACCAATCCCCTATTTACATCACCTAGACATCTATTTATACATTACAAAAGGGCCTAAACATGGTTAAACCCATGGGCCAACATCCCCATACCTGTTACATAAGCCCAAAACCCAAAATCCCTAAACAAGGGGTTCGAGATCTCACGATCTTTGCTTCGACTTGCACTCTGCCTTTGATAGCCTATCGAAGTCCCAAAATAGGTCAAACCTGACCAAGGATCCTCAAAACTTGGTCAAGGGCCAACATGCAGGGTGCATCCTTGTTGATCCAAAAAGTAAATGTCATTTCCTGTCATGTAGACTAGAATTTGAATGCACCAATAACACCGTCGAGCATGAAGCTCTAGTACAAGGGTTAAAGAAATCCATAGACGTGAACATCAAAGAATTGAAAGTTTTTGGGAACTCAGATATTATCGTTAGACAAGTAAGGAATAATATACATTGCAATTCCCTCCACCTGAAGAATTATCAGCAGGAACTGCATAGGTTAATGGATCATTTTGAAGCTTTCAATATCATCGCGATCCCTAGAGAAAAGAATATCCTTGTTGATTCCCTAGCCATAGCTGCTTCAAGGATGTCACCTATGGAAGACTATGAAGCTTCCCGATTCATTGTGGAACTACTCTACAAACCATCGGTGCCTAACAATATCTCTAATTGGAAATTATTTGAAGGAGATGAACGGATCATAAACTTATTGACTAACCAAGACAATTTCAAAGATTTATCCATTGACAATGAAGCATTCCAGGATCAACCGACAGAAAATGATCCTCGATCAGGCCAACCTATTGACATATCAAAATATCACACCATCCTGAAGGGGATAGCTAATCTAGAAAATTTGTTTGATATGAAAGAATGTTTTAGGGGGCCTAAGAACACAAAGACCAATAGCTCATGTCCCTTGCATGAAACTATAAATCTCAGAACCTCGAAAAATACAAAGAATGTGAATCTCGGAAAGACTATATCTAAAGAGAAATAAAGGATTATCTCAAACTATTCAAACAATATCAAGATTTCTTTGCATGGTCCTACCAAGACCTAAAAACCTACAACACCCAGATCATTCAACACACTATACCATTAAAACTTGAGGTGAAACCTTTCCAACAGAATCTCTAAAAGTATCACCCATCCCTGGAACCTCTAATGTATCAGGAATTAAAGAAACTTTTAGATGCCAAGATCATTTTCCAGGTTAGGCATTCTGCATGGGTAGAAAATCTGGTTCCTGTGAGGAAAATGTCTGGAGAAATTCACTTATGTGTAGATTTTAGAAACCTCAAAAAAGATTTAAAAAAGGACAATTACCCTGTCCCTCCAATGGATAAACTCTTGCAGACCGTGTCTGGGTTGGATATTTTCTCTCTACTGGACGGTTTCTCAGGTTACAACCAAGTCCTAGTTTCAGAGGAGGATCGTTTAAAAACTACCTTCCGAACCAAGTGGGGAACCTTTGCCTATAAACGCATGCCTTTTGGGTTAATCAACACAGGAACAACCTTTCGAAGGGCCATGGACGTAGCATTTTGAGGACTAATCAACAAGTGTGTGGTAGTGTATCTAGACGATGTAACTATTTATTCAAAGTACATAGAAGAACACATCCAACACTTAACTCAAATTTTCAAAGGTGTAGGAGATATGGTATATCCTTAAATCCCAAGAAAACTATTTTTGGTGTCGAGGAAGGTAAGTTGCTAGGCCACATTATATCTCAAGTAGGAATTCGCATAGACCCAGAAAGGATTAAGTCCATATCTCAACTCTCGTTGCCTCGCAATAAGAAATCTATTCAGTCTTTTTTCGGGAAAATCAATTTCATGAGTAAATAAACTCCCAATTTTGTGGAAACTATCAAACCCTTACAAAATATGATTCGCAAAGATGTTGAATTTAAGTGGGATGATGAAAGAAAGGAATCTTTCAGCAATATTAAAATTGTTGTATCTCGGGCCCCTGCATTACGAAGTCCTGATTTGAATAGGGATTTCTTCCTCTATACTTTCGCCTCTGACCAGTCGTTAGCTGCAATATTAACTCAGAAGGATGATGACAACAATGAGGCTATGTTGTCGCTCATGAGCACTAATCTCCAGGGAGTCTAACTTAACTATCCTGTTGTTGATAAACAGGCCTATGTGGTATACAAGGCCGTAAAACACTTCAGGTCTTACATCCTCAAGAACCACACCAAAGTGATTCTGCCTCACCCTGTAGTCCAATCCTTGTTTACTTAGAAAGATATGGGGGAAATAAGAGGGAACTAGATGGTAGTGGTCCAAGAATTTGATCTAGATATAAAACCTGCCAAACTAGTTAAAGGGAAAGGGTTGTGCAAACTAGAAGTTGAATCCCAAGACCAAGTAAATGAAGATTTTGGTTGGGAGAATGAAATGGCATTATGGTGTGGTGAAGCTTCATACATTTCCCCAAGGCTAGAGTCTCGGTATGAGAATTTGACTTATCTCATACACCATGAAACTTGTCTAGAAAATCTCAACCCAAGAGAAAGGAGAGCCCTCAGGTTAAAATATGCAGAATATCGCCTCATAAATTTGGTACTCGTTCAGATTAACTATGGTGAGGTATTATTAAGATGTCTTGAACATGAAGATGCAAAAAAAGTTCTAAAGGAGCTCCATGATGGCCCTGCTGGTGGACATTTCCCAGGAAACACCATCGCTCATAAGATACTGAGAGTCGGCTATTATTGGCCCACCTTGTTCAAAGATGCTCACACCTATGCTAGGAACTGTAAAACCTATCAGATAAGCACTGGGAGATATAAGAGAGTAGCAATTCCACTCCAACCAATGAATGTCTCTAGGAATTTTGAGCAATGGGGTTTGGATATCATAGGAGAAATTAAACCTAGTTCCTCGAAACAACACAAGTATATACTTACTGCCACCAATTATTTCACAAAATGGGCATAGGTCGTCCCTCTAACTCATGTAAATGAGGAGGTGGTGATCCAATTCATATAAAAATAGTTGATCACAAGGTTTGGTGTCCCTTGTGTCCTAGTTTTTGATAATGCATCTTATTTTTCTTCCACTCTATTGACATATTTTTCTCTATACAAAGGAATCATCATTAGGTACTCTACAAATTATTATCAGGGAAACAGGGTGGCAAAATCAACCAATAAGAACCTAGTGAGAATATTAAAAAAGACGGTTGCAGATAACCAAAGGAATGGGCATAATATACTCCATAACGCTATGTGGGTTGATAGGGTCACACCCAAGGAAGCTATAGGAAATTCTCCATACTTCCTGGTTTACGGATAGGAATCCATTCTCCCAAATGGGCTTTAACTTCCCTCTCTTCAACTAGCTCAAGATTCCAACAAAGAACCCTCATCAATCATACAAAAAAGAATTGATTCTCTATGCATGCTAGAAGAATTGAGGAGAAATTCTAAGTCAAAGTTTCTAGCTCACCAACAAATAGTGAAAAGATGGTTTGATAAGCATAAAGCTAAAGAGAAAATTTTTGAAGTAAGAGACTTAGTCCTAAAATGGGATAGAGAAAATGAGCCGAAAGGGAAGCATTCTAAGTTTCAGAATCTGTGGCTTGGACCTTTCAAGGTGGCTGAGAAGATTGGGGTAGGCACTTATCGGTTATAGAATCTGAGGGGGGAACCTGACGTCCTCCCAGTAAATGGCCAAGCCCTCGAACAATATTTCCAATAAAATAAAATAAAATTATATATATATATATCTTGTTTTAGTGTTTTCATGATTGCGAAATACATTTTTGTCTTCTTTTTCTTTTTGTATTTCTGCACTTTTGAAATTTGTGTTTAGCAAGAAAATGGTTGACCTTAAGCCATGCAACATAGAGAACTCTGTTCTGACCTCATCGCTCACATACAACACAAGAAGCATCAAGGAACTTGCAGTTTCTTTGAGGGGTCCTCTATCTGACTGGTGCAAATGAACAACTTTGAAGAAATGTCGAAAGAGTTTTCTTAGTGTCCTAGTAAGACTTTAAGGAAAACAAGGAAAGTTGGAAGAGACTACATGAACCCCGAACACAAAGCTAGTAAAGGATTCACCTTGACTATCTCACTTTGAAAAATAAAAGAAAGTCATCCTCTCCCACTCACTCAAGGAATTATGTTGGAGTAAAGTTGATATTATCAAAAGGGTAAACAGTAGGAGAGGGTATGCAGATATCTCCATCGGGGCTATTGACGCTCGCTAGCAGCAGAGCAAGGTCTGGTCGGGGTGACTCCATCGGGGCTATGGACACTTGCTGGCAGCGAAGAAACACCAAAGCAAGTGAGTAAAGGTAAATAAAGGTTTAATGCCAATGAATTCTTTGCTAGAATTTTTTAAAAGGGGGGCATGAGTCAGGGTTATAGGAAAAGAAGGAGGAATAAAGGTTAAAACCCCACGGGAAGACCCGGAAGCATCAACAGAAGAATTTTAAATTGCAAGGGTAAAAGAGCCTCTAATTTAAAACCAGGAAAGGTTCTCCACCAGATTTCATAGCAGCCAAGCATGAAGGAAGAACATAGATTCTGATTTCGCCCAGTGAATCGCCATTTGTTGAGCACTCAACACACCCTAAAAGGTCTACGTCAAATTTCACCTTTTTTGGGTACCACTTGATCTTTTGGCATGGTCTAATATGAAAAAAATTGTCCTTTTCTTATAATTGTTTGATTCTCACTAAGTCTTTAAAATATTTCTCTCACTTGATTCTCTCGACATCAATGAAAGGTTAAAATAATAAGCATTGAACGAAAGTGAAATAACAATCGTCGATCGCTGACTTCTGAAACGTTTTCGTTGTCGGGAGATTCGAAGGACGATAACCCATGAAGAAACTGCATGCTAGTTTTATTCCCGAAGTTCGATCCCCGATACTCACCCGGCATCGACAGTCCCAATGCTAAGATCAGTTTAGTGCGTTCTACTTAAAAAAATTCATGAGTCTAACCATTACCCATGAACTGATTTCTAGGTTTTATTTAATGAGTCCTGAGTCAGTGACACCACGTCAGCATCAATCAACATCAGGAGTTTTTGTTAGGGAAACATCAACCAAAATACAAAGAAACTCATAGCTGCGCTAATTATAACATCAAGGCTAATTTACAAGAAGTTGAGACAAGAACACAATTTTACGCACAAAGAGGGAAACAATGCATTCAATTGTTATGACTTGAATCCTTTCGATAAAAATTTTAAGTTCTATATATTAAGATTCTCGTTGGGTTCAGGTTACATACAATAAACACTACAAGCACCTTTTGGCCAACTGACCCGATCACATTGAGGACATGAAAATATTCACAACAAGCAAGGAGATTTATCAAAAAATTATACGTCATGTCTGAGAAAACAAAAAAGTGTCTGCCATTCATGTCTTTTCTATGTGCGTACTTTCTCCCAGGCTACTCCGCGCTCCTTAGGGTGTTTTCATGTTTTTCTCTTTCAATATCCTTTGAGATTTGCGTAGCTACATGATCATATATTTTTCTTCCCGAAGTTTTTTTTCAAGCCTGGTTACATTAACTTCATGACCTTGCGGTGCCGACACCTCAGGGTTCTTTGCCGCCAACTGTGTTCGTAACTCTCTATTCTCCTGGTAAAGTTCAGCTATGGAAGGTTGTGCCTGTTCTAAATGTTGGTTATGATCTCGAACGTTAGAACCCTAGGTTTCCATCCTTTTTTTTCTTCTCCCACTTCCCTAAATTTCATTTTCGACCGATTCGAGCCGAATAACGCGCATTAAGGACTCTTTGGCAGCTGATCATGCACACAGTTCGACCAAGTTTTTGTGTTCCCCAACTTCCTTGTTTTTTTGAGGCCTCCCTCTCCTGCACGGTATCTTCTAAGGAGGGGGCGTGTTCTCCAACATGCGTCCTGTCGACATGGTTTCTTCCACTTATGTATCCACACGGAGTGACACTAAGAACCTGTTACCGATAAGAACGAGTCCCAGGCATGTTTGGGCTCATGCCTAGTGCTATGATTGCCCCGTAGACCCCGACTTTCATTTTAAGGAGATCCCATGGCATCAGTCTGTTTTTCTTCCCGCTTACATTTTTTATACATTTTGTTGAGTATTGTTCTGTAAGCAATTTCTAAAAAATGATTTTAATCCCAAGTGCAAGAAAATTTCTTTGGCTACTAAGAAAAATTGGCTCCATGACTTCACCAAGGAATCCGGGAGAAACCAAGTATGAAAAATCAACAAAGAGATGAAGGATATCGGACTCTTGGAGTTCGGCGACCCCGACAACTTCATCGAATTGTGCAACATAGTCGAATCACGTGCCAAGTAGGATCCATTATGAGCTGAAGAGTTATCCAAGGTGACCGATACAGCACCAAGACAAGTGCAATACTTATGGAACATTCGATGAAGGCTCAGACCGTGCTACAAAAGTTAAACACTAGTCTAGTGAAGTACCGAGCACATGCGGTGGATATCAGAGGATTCTACGCAGCTCTGATGGAGCAACACAGGTTTCCATGGGACCAAACTTGTGAGGATCTGTTTATTAGTTGGTTAGAGTGTGAGGAAATTCACCCTTTCAAGTGATATCTCGAGTTGACTGTTAAAGAAACTTTTAGAAGAGTACGCCATGTGGCAAATTTTGTTTTGTTCAAGCTACACTTAGTTGTTATTTTATGTTGAATTTTATGTTATAAATAAGAACATCGACCAATTGGTTAAAGGTCAATGGTTGTTGAAAGAAAATATTCTATTTTGGTTTTGTGAAGAATTACTTCTGAACTACCATTAATCAAGAAGTCTTTTTGGACCAGAGACAAGTTATTTTCATCAACTGCATGTGTGATTAGACGTGGAGAAGAACTATTTCCTATCATGTTTCATGAATGATGTAATAATTCTGTTGTCAAGTTATCTGGTGAAATGTTTTGTTGTTCTTTTCTTTAATGATGAAGATGAATCGTTGTGTTATTATGTGATGAATTATTATGGTAGATGAATTATTTTTCTCGTCATCATCTTATTGCATATGTGTTTTCTTTCTGGTAATTAGTATCTCAGATAGTAATTGGATACTCACATGGTTAATGTATTAGTAGTCATGTGGTGTAAAA
>ML793070.1:202244-212781 GCA_009831015.1 Picea engelmannii
ATATCCCAAGTTTAACTAAATTAGGTACCTAAAATAAAACTAAAACACACAAATATCCCCTAGACTGTCCAGTATGTCCAATGCAATTCGAATGTACCTGAAAGGTGTTCAAAATAGACAAGTTAGAAGGGTATTTTATTAATAAAATGATAAAAATCTAATTCTATAGACTAGCTACAGAATCTTGCGATTCTGTAGCTGGTCTAAATAAGACACATAATCAACATAAAAATCAATTCAAATCTATTAAAGAATTAAATTTAACTAACATCCAATAGCTATTTGAAAACGCATCATTCAGTTTGAAATTGTCATACCATTCGAAATCAAACAGGATCAAGATTAATCAAATGACTACATAGATATGTGTACTCTGTTTCGTTTGTTACCACAAAGTCAGGTGAACAGAATCATAATCAAACAGTTATGAAATTGTTTCATATCAAACTGAAATCAATACAATTAAAACAAATTGTAGGCAATTGTTATGCTGCCTCATAGACAAGAGACACAATTGAATCCAAACAAACTCATTTTCAAATCGACATAACTGTATTGTCATAACAAATGATCCATGCCATGAGCGAACTAAATCAAAACTGGTGCGTAAATCAACTCAAATGAAATCATAACAGGATGAATTCATTTGGTCACAAAGTTCGTAAGAGATATCTGATCGTTTTTTTATTGCAAAATGGGGCAGACAAAATCATTCAGGAAATCATTCCTTAAATGCATTTGGAAATGACTATTACCCGAATTTCCTCATACGAATTTGACAGCAATAACATAGGTCGATTTGAGTTAACAAACTCGTTTGAAAATTAAAATTAACAGAGCTATAATCAAGTCTATTTTTGATACGAATACAACTCATAAAATCGATCTTACTAACTGAATATAAAACAATCAAATCAAGTGAATTGAACAACTAGGGTTTAACATAGTCGTCGTGGATCAAAAACCGTTCCATGATTCAGGCGTAAATATCATTTGCACAGACTTAAATGAGAGTATTGTTTCCATAAAAACGAAGTCATTCTTCCCAACTCAGAAACGATCAGAGTTGTATTCCTGATTTAGAATATTATATGACACATCATATTAAAAGATCATAACAACCAAACTCATGAAATCGTTTGACAATCACAACATACTAACCATAACAAAATCAAATCAAAACATGATCATATTCTAAATCTAGCATGAAAACCTCTTGTTCAGATTAAAACAAAACAAATCTAATTGAAAGCAAATCAAATCTGATAAAAATCTATCAGTGTCTAAACTGGGAATGAGTGAATCGTGTACCCAAATCAAAACTTCATTTATTTTTTAGCAAAGTGAAAACAATGTACAGGATGAACAACATTGTGACATAGCCATTTCAAATGATAGACATAGATAAATTCGAAAACCAAACTCACATCATTATATTAATCCTGGTCATTCACAAAACTAAATTGATATCAAAATTCATACTTGTATGGCGAGCAGACAGCTTGATCATGACAATTTGGAGTTGACCACGGCTGTGGCCGATTCATCATTCTTGAAAGTTATGGAACCAGTGGTTCTTTGCTTCCTATCAGTTGCGTGGAGTTTGTCTCTTTGGCTGCTCAATACTGCAACTTGACTTTCCAGCGATTTGATTTTCGATTGAAGCAGGGGAACGTCCATATAGTATCGTTCCAACCACAAATCACATTGGTCATAGGACGACTGTCTGGGCTTCGAAATTTGAGGTGAGGGTTTGGTTACATTACCGAGGGTTTCATTAGGTAGTTTGATTCCAGGGTAGCTAGGATTATTCTTTAGGCAAGGGGGAAGATTGGAAATGAAATCATAAGGTGGATCGGAGTACAAACCCTATGAGTAAGGATATTCACTAGCTAGGAAGCGTTCTATGTCAGAGTCTGAATCCTCACTAAGGACTATGGGCTTCTTCTCAACACTAGGTTTAGGCTTATTCCTAGCCATTCTCGAGATAAGCCAAGCATTCTTTTTCCCTTTGCCATCAACAGTAGGGTTTGCCTTGGCCTTTTTTCTCACGGGCTTTTTAATAGCCTCAGCCTTCTCAGTTATAACGTTGGGTAAGTCAGTATCAGGGTCAATCGAGGGCTTAGGAGAGGGTAGTAGGACGTGGAAGGGCACGGGTGGCCCGGCCTTAGCTTCATTAATCACAGGCTTGTCAACTTGGACCGGGTCTGTATCATCAAAACCATTACGAACGATAAAATCTCGCCAACTATCACCATGGAGACTTAAGTGATGAACAATGATAAGTCTAATTAATCCATGGTGGAACAGGCTACTATCAGCCTTCTCCCTTTTAAACCTTTTTGACATTTTGTATAGGCTACACTGGAAATAGAAAGGCATATTCAATGGGTATCCCATAAAATTCATTAACAAACGCAGGTGGTAGAGAAAAACGATTCCGTATCGACCTTCACAGGTCACGAATTGTTTGACCACCATCAAAGTATCATGCCATCGTGGTTTAAGCGTAGATATGGGCATACCTCTGTCACAATATGTGACCTTTTGCGAGACGAATAGTAGCGGCCATGGCAGCTCCTCGACCTTAGAATTTTTAAACCAACGTTGTCCCGAGGAGGTTAACCCTGTAGAAGAACTAATAAACTTCTCATTGATTTCCAACTGGATGTCACCCACCTTGGCTCTACAGCCATCAAAAGTCACGGCGAACTGCTGTGCCACAAATAAGTTAAAACCCTCAAACCTTTGCACGAAGGTGAGCCAACCGTTATACTCTAAGTATTTCTGGGCATTGTCGAATAGTAGCAAGGCTTGGATACTGTTCGGGTCAATTCACACCACCGGTGCCATGGAGCCGAGCACACGATGAATGAGCCAGGGTTTGGATCATAGTACACAAAAGAGTAGGGTGCACGAAGGGTTACCCGAGCGAGCAGAGGTAAAACAGGGATAAGGGATAGACATTAATGTAATCATGCGAAGGTGGTGGAGCTTATCTTTGCCATGCACAATAGTTATTTCCAAGGTACAACCGTCAGCTTATAGCTGTTCTACCCATTATAATATAGCTCAACAATCATGTCACTTGGCCGACCAATGAAACCAATGGTAAGTGTATAAACCAACGTGCGCAATCAACGTTATGCCATAGTTTTAAAATCAATCATACAAATTGAGACCACTATCAAATGTTTAACCACGCACCAATGTATTGTAACAACTCATACCAAGAGTTTACCCAATGTGCCAATGGGTCTTCATATAATCAACATGCCAATAGTTTTGAAAACACGAACATAGGTATCATATTAAAAGATATATATGAAGGATTTAACCATAACACCTATGTATTTTCATGAAACCAATGGTCAAGTAGATCAAATCGAAGAACATATAAATCCAAATGCTAATGTATCGCAATTCAATGAGACAAAGTCACACAATCAATCTAAGAATGTCCAAAGAGTATAGATCAAAAGTTTTGCCAGCTGCATAACGATAAGTGAAATGTAAGCGCAATGGGCATATCAACAAGAAGGATAACGACAGTTCAAATAATGATTTTAATGCGACTACGAAAGACCAATTTTTCACGCTTACAGTCGTGAAAACAACAACGAAGGTAAATGTGCAAATGTTGCAAAAAATAAAAGTGTCGTTTATTTGAAAATTGTGACGAAAAATTGATGTTTGCAAAACATTGGTGTAGGCATCTTATAAGACAATGGAAAAAATGTGAATTGGCTGCCAACAATGGAGACACACTGGTAGAAGCAGTTATCTCTGCCAAAAGGAACAAATTCATATTAGGACAACAAAGATAATTCCAACTCAAAAACAACAACCAGAAAATCATATAAACATCATCATTAACCAACTATTCCAGCAGTGTTTAAAGGATGATAACTGATAAAAAGTCTTAAGACCAACAAGTCACGATATTAAATATAAAATCTCTAATACTGTTGACAGAGCCACTGCTGCCAGCAAGTGTCCATAGCCTCGACAGGGTTTCCATTTAACCCACTCTGACATCTGTATCCTGTCAAGAAGTTCTAGATCAGAATAAAGGACATTAAGGAGGTTTCTTATTTACAAATTTTCATATACCCGACATTTCTTTGCTGCTAGCGGGCCTGTTCAGTACCCCGATGAAGTTGTCTTGGAGCCATGCATGCATTTACCCACTGCCAACTGACCTGTTCAGCATCCCGGGGGGTTTACAAGCACTTCCCAAATCTCTAATAATAATTTATTTTGTTTTTTCTTTTCATAGATTTGTAGTTGAGCGGGGTGACACTGAAAATCATGATATTTTAACATATTTTTTCAGACCTCATCAGAATTTTTTAGAACTATCCTTTATTTAGATCCAGAGATGTTTTATTTACAAAAACAACTTCCTAAGGCAGGGAGACATCCTCTGAGTCATTCCTTTATGGAATAGGGACAGCGTAAAAAGATAATAGATGATCATGACAAGCTTTACTCAGAGATCGAAATCAACCATCTTCTTTCAAACAACAGACTTTTCCAACATAAATTTCAGAAATATACCGTTGATGTTTATACCTTTTTCTTAGCAGTTATTTTAGGGAAGGAATTTTCTATTGTCTTTGTCTGAATAGCTCAATGTACAGGTATGTGTATTTCCAAAAACACAAACTGATAAATTCAAATCAAAAATAGAAACAAAAAGAACAAGAAAACAAAAGAAAAATATGTACATGATATACAAGGGTAGTTATTAGGCAAAGTATCTTTTCAAGGCTTGGCCATTCATCGGGTAGGTGTTAGGCATCCCTTCAAGATTTTGCAATTGAAAAGAACTGGGACCCAACTTTTCAACAATTAAAAACGGTCCAAGCCACAAATTTTGAAATTTTTTCTGCTCACTCTTTCCCTCGTGTGGTTTGTCCCACTTCAGGACGAGATCTCCTACTTCAAAATTCCTATTAGAAGTAGAATTAGAATTGAACCATCTTTTAACCAATTGTTGGTGTTGATCTAACTTACATTTAGCTTGGGCTCTTACCTCTTCTAGCTTCATCAAAGCGTTAATTCGGTTTTCCAAAGGGGGACAATCTTCTTCTTGGACTTTCTGTGACAACTAAAGTGAAGGAAGAAGAATGTGAGGTGGTAGAATTGCTTCTCTGCCATTTACGAGAAAAAAGGGGGAGTTACCTACAATAGATTTTGGTGTTACCCTATCAGCCCACAATGCATTTAGCAGTGCATTGTGCCAATTTTTGTGATTTTCAACCACCGTTCTCTTGATTATTTTGATCAAGTTCTTATTTGTGGATTCTGCCAATCCGTTGCCCTAGGGGTAATAACTAGCAAAATAATTCAACTTAATTCCTTTTTCCAAAGAAAACTTTCTCATCTCAAGAGAGGAAAAGTAAGAAGCATTATCGAATACTAAACAGTCAGGGATACTGAAATGAGTGATAATATTCGAATTTAGAAAGGCAATAACCTGACTAGTGTTGACAGTTCTTAACGCAACAGCTTCAGACCATCGGGTAAATTAATTTGTGGCTGTCACAACAAACTTGTGCTGTTGTGAGGATGGAGGGTTGATTGGACCTATGATATCAAGGCCCCACTGCTGAAAAGGAGAATCTACTGAAACGGGCTGCAAAGGAAAGGCTGGTTTTTGTAACCGCCCTGATGCTTTCTGACAGATGATACATTTACGACACAAGGCATGGGCATATCTAAAAAGTGTGGGCCAGTAATAACCGGCTCTTAAAACCTTATGAGCATTGGTGTCACCACCAAAAATACCACCAGCTTCTCTTGCATGCAACTCGAGCAAGACTTTTTCTGCTTCATCCTTTTCAAGACAACGCATCAGTACGCTGTCAAAATTTTGACGAAACAGAAGACCATTAACCAGATGAAAGGGGGAAGAATTTAATCTTAATGCTCTTCTTTTAGAGGGGTCCAGGTGACGGGGGGCTGACCCATGTTCAAGACAGAATCTTATATCATCATACCAAGGACTAACAGGGTTTTGCGTGCAACATATTAGACTTTGATCTCGTTGTCTTAGGTTTGACGTATCGCTTTCTTCTTGTTGTCCTGCTGCTGAATCGACAACTAACTTGCACAACCCTTGGCCTCTCACTATATGAGCTGAGGTGATTTCTAAGTCATACTCCTACATGGAGGTGACCCAGTTGGCCCTCTTTTCTCCTAGTTCCTTCTGCACTAACAGGTTCCTCACGGCTGGGTAAGGGACAATGACTTTCGTCCTTGACTTCAAAAGATAGGACCAGAAGTGCTTAACTGCTTTGAAAATAGCGTAGGCTTGCCGATCTACTGCTAGGTAATTAAGTTCAATGCCTTTGAAAGTAGAGCTCATAAAGGCAATGGGTACTTCATTTTTCTCAGTATTCTTTTGGGTTAGGATGACGGCATAGGAACGGTCAGAAGAAAAAGTGTAGAGTGTAAAGTCTTGCGAAAAATCTGGGCTCATGAGAGATGGAGCATCTATTATGGCCTTCTTTATTGCGTTAAAAACTTGATTTTCTAGGGGTCCCCAGTGATATTGGGTGTCTTTCTTAATCAAATTCTGTAAAGGCCTGACCATTTCGGAGAAACTGGGGACAAATCTTCTCACGAAATTAATCTGGCCTAAGAAAGAATGCATCAATTTTTTGGATGTAGGAGGGGGAATTTTCACGATGACTTGAGTCCTTTTGGGGTCAATAATCATCCCTTCGCTAGACACAATGAATCCCAAGAGTTTACCCTGTTCTACTGCAAAGATGGATTTTTTGGGATTCAAGGAGATGCCATATTTGCGACATCACAGTAGGACGACTCATAAGTGAGCTAGATGATTGTTTTTGTTTTTAGAAAATACAGTCACATCATCTAAGTAAACTACGATGGACTGATTGATTAAGCCTCAGAAAGCAATGTCCACTGCTCTCTGAAAAGTGGCACCAACATTAATCAATCGAAAGGGCATTTTGCAATAAGCATAAGTGCCCCACAGAGTACGGAAGGTAGTTTTAAGTTGGTCTGGTGGAGACATTAGGACTTGGTTGTATCCCGAGAAACCATCTAGTAAGGATAGCCTCTCAGAACCAGATACCTGTTGAAGGATCTGTTCCATGGGAGGGATAGGATAGTTGTCTTTATCAGATGCTCTATTAAGTTTTTGGAAATCTACGTAGAGTCGAATTTCCCCACTTTTCTTCCGGACTGGGACAAGGTTAGAAACCCATTGAGTGTGCCTAACAGGGAAAATTATCTTAGCATTTAGGAGCTTATTCAATTCTTTTTGAACGGTCGGTTCGAGCTTGGGGTGCATTTTCCTTAATTTTTGTTGAAAGGGTAAGGTTTGGGGCTTCGTCGGAATGACATGATGTATGATGTTAGGGTCGAAAGTTTTAAGGTCATCATACGTCCATGCAAAGACATCTTTAAATTCTTTGAACAATTTAATAAATGCAACTTTTTCTTATTGAGAACATCCCAACCCTAGATTAATGCACTGAGGATTTTCATTAGTTCCTAAGTTTACTTTTTCATAAGATAACGAGGAACTATTGGTTTTACAATTGACCGTCTTTTTAAATTTATCTTGAAAATCGTAAAACTTCTCTAATCTAACTACAGATTTATGGATCGAGTTTACCATATCCGATGAAGATTCAGTTTTTCTCGGATGTGGTATTACCATGAAATCGTGCAAATTGTTGTCGTGCATGTGTTCATCTATCACCGCGCCTTGAAAGGTTTCTTCCATGTGCATAAAGTTAATAATCTGCTGATCATCATCAAATACTCTCCAGTTCATGATGGCTGAAAAAGAAGCTCAACGGACAATGCATCTGGGGACAAGTCTTCTGTAGGAAGAAGTTTAGAAGCTACATTAGCTAATAAATCTTCTTCAGAGTTATTCAATCTAGGAATATAATTTATATTGAAAGCATAAAATTTATTCATTAAATTCCATACCTCAGACTGGTAGCTTTTGAGATGCAGAGACAGACAGTGGATAGAGTCTCTTACCTATCTAACCACTATTTCAGATTTTCCAAAGACGGTTAAATTTTGAATGTTCATATCCAAAGATTTTCTGAGACCTTGCAGTAAAGCCTCATATTCTGCAGTATTATTAGTACATTCAAATTCCAACCTACATGCCATCAATGTTTTGTTACCTGCCGAATCGATAATGACACAGCCTCCGACAGCTCCTTCTTTGGACTTTGACCCGTCGAAATACAGAGACCAAATTTGGTTTGCATCGGGTACATGGGACCTTTGTGTGGAAGATGTTGGCTGCATATATGCTACAATCTCGGACTATTGTTCTGGATTTTTGATAGGTGAAGCCTCGGCCAGGAAATTGCCGAAGAAGGTGTCCATCCCTTGTACTTCGGGTGAATCAGCAGGAGGTGTATACGGTTCGTTGGGATCATTCAAATCTATGACCGCGAACTTAAGGTAGCACTCACGATTTACTTTGATTTTATTAGGCTTGTCGTTTTCTGGAAGCCATAGATGGGACCAATCTGTTACGAAAAAACCATGTAGCTGCTCTGACTAGTCCCTGCTTAAAAACAAACCATACACTTCTGGAATATCCACAACAATTATATCAATAACTTGATGAACCTTGGGGTTAGATGATAATCTAATAAGCACATTTTTTAGTTCGCCTATAACTTTGACATTTGTCTGATCAAGTTGTATGATTTTTAAAGTAGATGGTTCAACTTCTGCGTTTATCTTTTGGCAAACAGACCAAGGCATCACATTGGATGATGCCCCTGAGTCTACCATACAATTGTGCACATTTCTATTAAAGATCTCGAAAGTTAATAGGAATGGAGGTACATTTTTGCGAGTACTAAGAGTAGTATCTTGTGGCTTTTTACTCAGTTTCTACGACTACTTTATCTACATTATTTACATTATTTACATTATTTACATTACTTACAGGAAGGCTTCCTTTATATTGAGGACCAGGATTGTTTTAGTAGAAGTCTTATGGGGAGCTTTGTTTTGCACAACCTTGTTACCATTAGAATTACCATTCTTGCCATTCTCTAAGATATTCTGTAACATTTTTTGTAGCAGAAATGGAAACTTAAATAACTCATAAATAGAAATGTTAGCCCTCAACTTTTTAAGATCTTCAACTACATCATAATCTAAGTTGGGGTTCACATTACTCTGTTTAGTCTCAGCTGATTTAGATTGCTTTGGAGGCAAAGTTGTAGTATTTTCAGAAGAAGGTTTGTTTGTTGTCTTACTCCTGGTATTATAAGGATGAAATGTCTCAAAGTTAGCTTGAAAGATGCTATCTGAGAAGTGTCCGAAAATTTTTGGAGAAGACTCTTCTTCTTGAACTGTTTCTTGTTCAACTACCTCCTCAGGGATCTCAGGAGGCATCAAGTTATCTTGGGATTCTAGAATTGTTTGAAGGGCACATTGCAGACTTTCTAGATTAAGGCCTTTGGTGGTTGGGTTAGGTCGGTTAGTAGGAAAAGGCTTCTGGAACGGGGGTTTGTAAGGTCCTTTGCTCGAGGAAGCTTCTTCGATTGACCTTTTCAAGTCTATAACTTGATTTGATAGCTTTTGAACAACTTTAGTTAAGTTTTCTAAATTAGAATTTTCAGGTTGTGTTTTACTTTGAGTGGGTCTGGGGAGGATTTCGATCTTCTTTTTGGAAGAAGAACTAGTCTCAGTTTCGTTGTTAGTAGAGTCTTTAAGACTAAGTATGTCCTTTTAAATCTGGTTGGCCTCCTCGAAGGCTTCTAACAACGTGGCTTTCTTAGATCGTTTTATCCAAATAGCTATACTTTGATGCAAAGATTTAGTGTAGTATGCTATTATAAGACTCTCGGCAGGCATAGAATCTGCAGGGATTCGGTTTTTGAGTGTTAGGAATATTTGATTAAATTCTTTAACTTTTTCTTTTGGGTTCATTTTTAAGCTAGAAAGATCCATTACTAGGACTTCCGGAGGCTTACCATCTCCGAACTTTTCCAAAAAGCATGACTCGAACTTTTCCCAAGACAAGATGGTATGGGGTTGTTGGGAAAAGTACCATGTGGATGCATTACCTTCGAAAGTATAGGGGAACAACCTACAGACAACATATTCATGTTCGACATTTCAGATTCTTATGGCTAACATAAAGTTTTTAATGTGATCTTCAACGATCTATTTTGAGTCAGGATCAAACTTGGGAAGCCATTTCTCTAGGTGTTTAGGTAGAGGGTGCTGAGCTCCAGGTATAGCTACAACATCCTGATCAAGCCAGGGTCTAGCAAGGTTGTTCTGATTTTCCATTGGGGTAGTGGGTGTTGAAGGCTGAGAAGGTGAATTGCCTTCATCAGAGGAATCTCCTCCGGAAGAGGAAGGAGATGATGGAGGTGGTGAAGGGGGTATCCCAGATCCTCCTGCAATAGGATTTGAAATTGGATCTGAAGGATTCACAGTGAGACTAGTGTCTCCTAATTGTTCTCTGATATCATAGAAATCCAAAGGCTGTCCCCATGGA
>ML793071.1:0-10730 GCA_009831015.1 Picea engelmannii
TTCCACTCATAATTGTGGGTATACCTCGGAGTGATCCCCGTAATACGTGCAATCTCTACATCGATGTCAACAAAGCAGGGTTAGTAACTCTGCCAACACCAATGCGACCTAGTGCTTGACCCTTGTGTTAGAAGGGCGTCCTAGGACAATATGTTGCAAATGGAATTTAACACTCCCTAACTCAAGATTCTATTGTGTGTTTTGAGATTTTGGAGAGTGTGTCTCTCTTCCTACTCCAAAGCACTAGCCTAGCTAAATGTTGGTGTAAAAGAGCCCTAGAAAAGAGTTACTAGATCAATTTTAATATTATGCAATGTTTTTAAAAGCTGTTGATTACTCAAAGGTAACGGAAATGAAACTCATGATGTGTGACTCTGACCCAAATAATGCAAGGATGATAATGAAATATGACTCTTTTCATTCCATGAATCCTAGCTATGGGAGAGAGAGAAAATTTTCCAAATCAACCCAAATACTACAATGCAATGCACAATTTCCTTTCAGATGTCAATGCAAACAATCATTTATCAATTAACAATCTCTAAATGTCTTTTTCGAATACTTCAATAAACTCTAAAATTTGATTTTGCAATGTTTTTGAAATGACAAAAACAAAATCTTGAAAGAAAACTTGTTGTTCACTTTCCAAGAAGAACTCTGATTAATGAGAAAAGAAAATCAAACCATCAATAATCAAACAATAACAACCCAACCAAAACTTTCAATGAAAGTAAAAACAAAAGCAAACCAAGGAGTTCCTCAATGCAAACAAAAAATGTTAGTTCGAACCACCAAGAAAAAGAGAAAACACCAAGCACGTGACTCTCTACCAATCATTGGTTCTCAGCCAAACAGACACACCCAATTCCAGAAGTCAGAGAGAAAGAAAATGCCAAACAGAGCCAAGAAACGAAAGTCAAGCTACCAAGGGAAAGAAAGACCTAGAAACCCTAAATCTATTCCAGCAAATAAACTAAAGCAAGAGATATATAAATCAATGATCCAATAAGCCAAAAATATATAATTCAACTCTTCTGAGCAATTGAAAAAATCCAAACTTAATTTCAAAATTTTAAAAAATCTTGCTCGCAGGCAAGCAATGTAACACAGTGCGAGAAGACAGTGTTATCGCAGGCCACCTTGAAGCAAGGTGCAAGGTGTTCGCACTGGACCCTATATGCAGGGTGTGAACTTGACTGGTTCTCGTAGGCTATCAATGAACACAGTGTGAGAAGTCCTGAAGATAATAAAAATTTTGAAAATGCAAGCACAATTCAAGCTGGCTTATAGACCCAGAAGGTCTCTCAGGATATCCTGAGGACTCAGACACTGACAAAACAGGAGAAAAATGCAAATAGTGCAAATGGCCACAGAAAATTCAAAAACCATAAAGAAAAAGGGAATAGATCCCCAACGGAGTCACCAATTTTGTTTCAGGATAAATCCGTGAGTGCGGACACAAACCGATCTCCCTAGATCCACCTGGATCTAGAACAAAATAGGACAGAATAATACACTTTCCCTAGATCTAACCTATTGAATGAACTAAGAGATAAATATTATGGGCATACCTTATGAACGCTTTCCTTAAGTCTCTATTGTTCCAAGCTTTGCTCCAATGCTCTTGTATCGTTCGGATCACAACAGTACAAACCAATCAAAGTAAAGGTAGATTAATATATTCAATAGCTAGTCTATACATATGATCAAGGAGTTATGTAATAAAGTGACATCATCTTTATGGGAAAGGGACATATTACTGTATTGAATTAAATGAAAGTGAAACTTACAACCTGATCCTTGATGTCGTAGGTCTCCTTTCGATGGCTCCTAGCTCTAACACACACACTTGCTCATGCATGAAGAAAATCAACCACTTTTGATGACCTTGTTGTTGTCTCTAGATGTTGTAGCATCAGTCCTCCATACAGTCTTGCACTAATTCTCCAATCAATCTCTTGCTAGTTTGCTTCTAACCTTTTCCATGAGCAATCTTCTCAATATATAGGAGAATATAGATTAGTTACTTGGATAGGAAATGATCCCAAGATATCAAGAAATCCAGTACTTAGATAACCATTCGCTAGCCAACTCATTCTTCTTGAAGATTCCCTTCTAGAAGGCTCGAGAAATTCATATTTTTCCTCTTTAAGAAGATGTTCACGCCCTGGTAGTTAGGTATAGTGCGAACCCCTCGCACCCCAGCTTAATGCATTCTGCGAGAATTAGGCATTCTCGCAGGCAAGTATATAGGTAGCCTGCGAACCTCTTAAGAAAACATGATTTCTAGAAGCAGACAAATGTAACTTTTCTTAGGAAAGTGTTCTTAGTGAAGAGATTGATTTTCCATCATCATAACATTATCATAACATCACGATGACCAAAATTGAGGATAACAATAATAGGAAAGTCAAATAAACACCTCAATGTAAATCAGCATAACGAAGAACAAATCAGCTATGCACAAGCTACTCCCGATTCTTGGTATGAGAACACTAGATTTTATCTAATGCATGGATATTCTCCCCACAATATTTATCCTAAAAAAAGAAGAGCACTTAGGCTTAAATATGCATCTTTCCAGTTAATCAATGATATTTTATTTCGAAAGAACTTTGATGGTGTTTTTTTGCGTTGTTTAGAAAATGAGGAATCCGAAAGAGTTTTGGTTGAACTTCATGCCATTGAAGTCGGTGGTTACTTCGGTGGAGATACTACTGCCCACAAAGTGCTAAGGGTTGGATACTATTGTCCTACCTTGTTTAAAGATGCCCATATGTTGTCCTGCAAATGTGTAATTTGCCAAAAGGCTGCAGGACGAGTGAAAAAGGTCACTTTCCCTTTGTGACATGTTACTGTAGATGCACCTTTTTAGCAATGGGGCCTAGACATCATAGGATAAATCAATCCCTCCTCTTCACAACAAAATAAGTATATCCTGACAGCAACATATTATTTCACAAGATGGTCTGAAGTGTTGATGTTTGGACAACATCGGGAATACATTCTCTTAGAGTAATAATTAATAATATAATTATTGATTATTAAACATCATATATAATAATTAAATGATAATAACAAATAGTTGTTGATTATTCAATGGATGCATCCTTTTATGGATGGTCACCATATGTTCCGGATATATGGAACACTCATCATTGTAATAATATATCGATCATATGTTATATGAAGAAAAACAACATGGTATTAGAGCAGGTTGACTGGGTGTGGCTCCCTCACGGGAGAGCCCAGTATCCTGAGAGAAGATGATGGTGTATGTCACTAGATGTGTGTTGATCCCTATTGCACAACCTAAGTCTACAATGCAGAATACCCCACCTCCTTTCTTGGAAATGGTATTAAATTTGTCCAAGCCTATGTTTTGAGAGGTTCCATGCTCTAAGAAAGGATTCATTGTTTCTATAATTTTCGTCTAAAATGATGAAACGTGAGCATAGCTTGTATCCCCATATCCACTCTTCATGACAACCACATTCTCCAGTGATCTCTTTGTCTCCATTGGACTGGATGGGATGGATTAAAGTTGAAGGTGAAAAATGTTCCAATTTCTGGAGGAAAGTCCCATGAACTCCCTTGACATGTCCAGTTAATTAAGGTTGGAAATGCCCGACTGCCAACGTAAACATCAACGGAAATATTCAAATCCTGGAAATGGATCTCAATCTTTGGTATGATAATTCCCACTCTGTCAAGTCTTTGATGAAGTTTGAGCATAAAGCGTTCATTATATTGGTCCCTTACTCCAGGAGTCTATCGGTGATTTGTTTTCGAGCTTCATGTTGATATTTGCGTCATCGATCTGGTTGTGAGTGGAACCAATTGATTGATTATTTACCAAGTCATTCAGCATGGAAGTTTTGAGATGTTCATAACTGGGGAGTGTCTCTATGGCAGCCCATGCCATTGCCTCCTCCTCGCATCTACGCACGATTGAACTCGATGAAAAACTAAGGCATTGTCCTTTGTTGGCCGAAATTTTTCATTATGCAAACTTGCACTACATCCTTCATCCCCATCAATTTCAAAGTGATTTTTTATGATATCTAGAGCGCATACCTAAACATTGGTAGCAGTGAGTTTGATTATAGAGCTGGGACAAAGAATTCCTTTTATCTCAATTTCTTTTTTTTTTGATAATCGAGATTTTTCTTGAATGCCACATGTGATTGGAGTAGCGTCTTCTTCCAAAACTTGATTGTCAAATTGTCGAATAGCAGGAGGGTTTCCTGGAAATAAATATATTCGATTGTAGATTTCTTTACTTCTTTGTTTGCAAAGTGAACACGAATATTTACATTTATAACATGGGAGATTGTTTTACTCTCAAAGACTATGACAATGTGCATAAATTGGTAATGGGAAACTACAACTTGTTGGCCCTTGACCAAGTTTTGGAGAACCTTGGTCATGTTTGACGATTTTTGGGACTTCGACAGGTGGAACGCAAGGTGAAGCGGAGATCGTGGGATCTCGGCCCCTTTTAGGGATTTTTGGGTTTAGGGTTTTATGTAACGGGTATGGGATGTCGGCCCATGGGTTTACCCATGTTTAGGCCCCTTTTGCAATGTATAAATAGACATCTAGGAGATGTAAGAAAGTAGTAGTAGTGAATATTTTTTGCTTAGTGTGGAGCTAGAGGATTTGTGCATACTATGTGTTAAGACTTGCATAGCTAAGTGCAAGTGATTGTAAGAATCTGATGTGAAGATTGTGTAAGAAGGCTTTGTGTTGTGACCTAACTCGGGGAAGGAGGATCTGGTGAGGTGCATGCAAATCTCCTGTCCTATGCGGATTGGGTCTTTTAGCTCCATACATTGAACGAAGATAATAAAGAGAAGAAGAGTTGGTGGACGTAGCCCCACACTGGGGGTGAACCATGCATATCATGTGTTGTGGTTTCTTTGTGCATTATGGTTGTTATGTGAGTTATGCTTAGTGTATAAATATATGTTAGATGCATATGATATAGTATCTTAGTGATTAGTGATGTGAATGAATGATAGATCTGATATATTTCTATATGCTAAGTGCTTGGATGTATTAGATCTTGTTGAATATTGTGTTTTTCTACAATTAGGTTTTTCTCCTGCAAAGTGGATAAGAGTTAAATATTAATGAACGTTAACTACTAAGTGTTCTGTTAAGTATTGTGATCACAGATCTATGTCCCATCTAGGTTGTAGACACTTGAGTCCTACAACCACCCCTACCTCTACCTCAGGTGAGACTTCATCTTCTTCATAGGTGTAGCCTAAAGGGTCGGTAGTTAGGGTTTTTTTGGTACATTGTTGAAGCATTGAACCCTGGGTCTACCCCTGTCCCAACAAATGGTTCTGTTGCTGGGACCTGAAACAGTGATTTTTGGGAACTGAAGAAAAGAAGAAAGATTTGTGCGTAGATCTATTGGTGTGGTGTGCAGTACTCTACTTGACTTGTGAAGCTATGTGCTAAGAAAAGAAGCTCAGTCTGAAGAAAAGAGGTAAGATATTAAATCTTTGTGCTCTAATAAAGGTAAAATAAGTGAAAATTTTTGTTTTGAAAGAACGGATCTAGGTATGTTTGATAGATTTTGTCCTAGTCTGAAAACTAGGGAACGGCTAGAAGAAAGAAGATTTGATATGAATAGATCTGGTGAAAGATATGGTATTCCTATGCATAGAAAGAATTGTTGGTCTAACAAGTGGATGCAGGATCCTAGAAAGAATTTTTTGTAGATCCACCACTGTGATCCCAGTGCACAGTACAGGAAAGGTTGGGGATCATTCAAGAGAAAGAGAGGATTGAATCTTTGTTATAATTGTAGAATACTAGGACATCTTGCTAAGGAATTCGCTGGTCGAGATCATATTTGCCTTTGTTGTAAGGCTACTGGACATGAAGTTTTAGATTTCCCTAGAATGATTTCTAAAGTTGAAAAGATGAACATGAGACAAGAAGACCATGAGGAAGGTCAAGAGACTAACAATATGCTCAAGAACCAGAAAGAATCAGAGACTGTATTATTGTAGATGAAAGAAACCCTGAATGATCACAGAGACATCAACTTAACAGAGGTATTAAAAGAGAAGGAGTGCATAGAAACAAGAATAGGAGATTTCGACATAGACGATGTCCTAGATGAGGAAACACAGGTGAATATCATGACAGAAAGAACTTGGGAAATTTTGGGAAAGCCTGTTATGGTTCCTTCATTGGGAGGAATAAGATTGTTTAAAGGGAAGATGATAACCCTATGTGGAAGACTTACCCAGATACCTATGAGTGCTCATGGAACTTCGACAGAAGAAGAATTTGAGGTCATTAAGTTTGTTGAGAACAACGCCCCATTTTCTATTTTTCTAGGAAAAACTTGGGTTGAGAAAGATCAAATACGAAGGAACCAGGAAGAGGAAGCTCTAGAACAGAAAAACCAATAATTGAGAGATTTCATGGCTAGGAGAATAGCGCACTTACTTGAAGAACAAGAGGACCCTGAAATAAGGACACTGGAGTCACAAATCTAGGAGGAAAAGTAGTAGGAAGCAACAGTGCAAGCACAGTTGAATCCATTGTCCATGGTCGAGAGGATGAAAAGTTACCAAGAACAGCAGATGGTTCAGTAGTAGGTCCATGTCATCCAGAGTAAAGTCATGGAAGTGACTCAGAATCTCCAACTAGTGAAGGACAAATCTTGCACACTTTTTGAGGAACTTGAAGGACAGGGTGAAGAATTGGAACAAGTGGTCACCACAGTAGAATAGTGCTTGGAAGGACCTGTGATAGAGAAGGTTCTTTAGGAGTTCGCCAAGCAAGAGGCTCTAGCAAAGAAACATGTCGAGGCAGCTCGAGACAAGATCAAAGCCTTCGAGGCAGATTTACCTAGATCAGAGTGACTTGGGATGAGTCACAGGTGAGTGTTGGGGGCTTGTTGGCCCTTGACCAATTTTTAGAGAACCTTGGTCATGTTTGACCATTTTTTGGAATTCAACAGGTTGGTCGAAGGCAGAGTGCAAGGTGAAGCGAAGATCGTGGGATCTTGGCCCCTTTTAGGGATTTTTGGGTTTAGGATTTTATGTAATGGGTATGGGATGTCGACCCATGGGTTTACCCATGTTTAGGCCCCTTTTTCAATGTATAAATAGACATTTAGGTGATGTAAGAAAGTAGTAGTAGTGAATATTTTTGGCTTAGTGCGGAGCTACAGGCTTTGTGCATACTATGTGTTAAGACTTGCAGAGCTAAGTGCAAGTGATTGTAAGAAGATGGTGTGCAAACTGTGTAAGAAGGATTTGTCTTGTGACCTAACTCAGGGAAGGAGGATCTGGCGAGGTGCACACATATCTCATGTCCTATGCGAAGTGGGTCTTGTAGCTCTATACATTGAATGAATATAATAAATAGAAGAAGAGTTGGTGGATGTAGCCCCACACTAGGGGTGAACCATGTATATCCTGTGTTGTGGTTTCTTTGTGAATTATGGTTGTTATGTGAGTTATGCTTAGTTTAGCAATATATGTTAGATGCAACTGATATAGTATCTTAGTGCTTAGTGATGTGAATGAATGCTACATCTGATCTATTTCTATGTGCTAAGTGCTTGGATGTGTTAGGTCTTGTTGAATATTGCGATGTTCTGCAATTAGGGTTTTCTCCTGCAAAGTGGATAAAAGTTAAATATTAATGTAAATTAATTTCTAAGTGTTTTTTTAAGTACTATGATCACGTATCTGTGTCCCGACTAGGTTGTAGACAATTGAATCCTGCAACCACCCCTACCTCTACCTTGGGTGAGACTTCATCTGCTTCATAGGTGTTGTCAAAAGGGCCAGTAGTTAGGGTTTTTTTGGTGCGTTGTTGAAGCATTGAACCCTGGGTATGCCCCTGTGCCAACATAGTTGTTCTATATACTTGTCATCAAGATTCGGGTGAACGAGTATTCGTTATGTAATTGTGTAATTGTAACGTATAAAAGAAAAAGAAAAAAAGAGGCGATTATGGACTGGTTCCACGGGTGATCCATGGAGATGTTATCATGGACAATTTGTTGTTTTCATTCTAGAAGAACATGGGTGCATGTGCACCAATTGTTCTCTCATTTGGCGATATCAACACAAGTATTTGGTGTGGATTGATCAATATGGACATGAGAAGTAGTGACAAACCCTCTTAGTCAATATCACATGAAGCTTGTGTCAATGTGTTGATGTTTGAGGTAGAATCATGAGACATTATCCCCAGAGGATCCTATGTGGACTAGTAGGGTGGGGTGTAGACTTCATATTAAGGTGTCTCAGATGGTCAGATGAAGGAACCAAGACATTGGTTTCACGAGGAAACCTTGATATGTCTTGTGAGAAATTAGTTCCATGAGGGAACCTCGATATGTCTTAGACATTGGTTTCATGAGGGAACCTTGATATATCAAGTATGGTCCAAAATGAATTAGCATGTTTAACAATTACCTATGTTTATGTGGGCTGAGGAATCCATGACTGCGGTGTATGTTCAGAATAGAAGTCCTCTTAAGACTTTGAGGAACATGACGCCAGAGGAGGCCTTCACTTGACTGAATCTTGAGGTTGGACACTTCGAGATATTTGGGGTGTCCAATATACATTCATGTACCCAAGGAGAAAAGGATTTAAGCTAGACCCTTTAGGAAGAAAGGGTACATTTGTGGGGTACAATGAGTCTTGGAAGGAATACTGGATATACATCCTTGGTCAGAGACAGATTGAGGTGAGAAAATATGTTACCTTTGAGGAGAAGGTATCCTTTAAGAGATATAGAGGGTCTCACATGGAGGTTGATCAAATTGATCCCATTGATCCTGTAGCTCTAGTTAAGGTTTCCATAGATATTGTAGTAGGTTGGAAGATACTTGCATGGGCTCATCAGACTTTGAAGGAGGGAGAAGGACATGCAGCTCCTCATGGTACCTTCTGAGAGAGAAAGAGACTTTAGATATATTCATGCTATGCCACAGCTATGAACCACATCATTCATTTTGAGACTTCTTGTTATGAGGAGGCAACTAGTCATCCAATATGGAGAGATGTCATGATGGAGGAGTATCAATCCATCATGAAGAATGATGTGTAGAATATTGTTCTGAGACCTAAAGGGAAGTCTGTAGTGACTTCCAAATGGATCTACAAGATCAAACACATAGTTGATGGGAGCATCGAGAGGCACAAAACAAGATTTGTTGCTAGAGGATTCTCTCAGGTGGAGGGAATGGATTATGAGGAGACATTTGCTCATGTTTCTCGATACACTTTTATCTGGATGATTATTTCCCTTGCAACATCCATGGGTTAGAGAGTACATTAGATGGATGTAAAGACAACCTTTCTCAATGGAGATATTAAGGAAGAAGTATACATCGAGCAACCAGATGGTTTCGTGATGCATGAGAAGGATTCTCATGTGTGCATGTTGAAGATGGCCTTATATGGAATCAAGCAACCCCCTCGAGCTTGGTATGCAAGGATTGATGAACACCTGATGATTTTTGGGCTTCAGCAAAAGTGTTTTCGATCCCAACCTGTACTACAAGAATGTTAATGGTGAGTCCCTAATTTTGGTCCTCTACGTTGATGATTTATTCCTCATCGATACAAAGATCCTTATTATTGAATTCAAGTATGCATTTCCCTATAATATTGATATGAAGGACCTTGGTATGATGCACTACTTCTTGGGACTAGAGGTGTGACAGAGAACTGATGAGATCTTCCCGAGACAGGGGAAGTACATAGTTGAGATATTGAAGAAGCTTGAGATACTGAACTTGAAGCCCATGGCTACACCAATGATGACGAATCTAAAGAAACTAAGTGTGTCTTCTTCCAATTCTGATGAAATTGATCTGACACTGTACAGACAACTGATTGGATAATTAATGTATTTGGTTAACACCAGACCAAATATTTTCTATGCAGTGAGTGCACTTAGTCAGTTTATGAGTCAGTCGAGATAGACACACTGGATTGTTGTGAAGCATGTGTTGAGATACCTACGAGGCACAGTTGGACATGATCTGAGATATACTTCCAATATCGATATGATATGGCAGGAATATATTGACATAGATTGGTCAGGGAGCGCAGTGGACAGAAAGAGCACCTTCGAGTGTTGCTTCACTTTGATATCTTCCATGGTTTCCTAGTGTAGTAGGAAACAAACTTATGTGGATTTGAGCACAACAGAATCATATTACATTTCATTAAGTATGACAGTTCATGAAGCAGTGTAGCTTCGCAAGATCCTTTCATATTTATCCGAACATGTGTTGGATTCCACCATTATTCATTATGGTAACCAAAATTGTGTGAAGATCTCTAATAATCCATTGTTTCATGACAAATCGAACCACATTGATATCAAGTACCATTACGTCCAATACATGGTGTAGAGGAAGGAAGTATTGGTGCAGTACCTTCCTACAAATGAGCAGGTTGTTGATGTTCTTACCAAACTAGGACAAAGTTCAAGTACCTTCGTGACAGACTTGGTGTGGCAGAGAATGCCTCCCTCGCTGAGAGGGAGTGTTGATGTTTGCATATTCCTGAGACATTCTCCAGATTGTACTCCTCTGTGACTAAGTTGAGTTTATCTATGATGACACTTATCCAAGAAGGGATAAGTGGAGCACTTATCTGAGAAGGGATAATTATGGTTGGGCTTATAGCTCAACGTCCCTTGTGGATATCACATGAGGACATGTC
>ML793071.1:82747-94721 GCA_009831015.1 Picea engelmannii
TAGGAAGTTTTTACAGCTTTAGAAAATGGAGAGAAAGGGAGTTTGATTGTTGGAGCTGGAAGGTAGCCATAGTGGGCATGTACAAAAAAATGTTGGATCTTTAATTTCATTGAGAATGAGGTTATAATATTGTGAGTAATATTTTGCGCAAGAAAGTGAAAAGTGAGAAAGTGATTTGTTGCTATAAGAATTTATTTGCAGCTATAAATTCCTAGATTCCCCGGCAAAGAGATTTCTTGGTCAACATGTGCTAGAGCCCTTGATCAAGGGATTATTTAAGTGCTCAATCAAGGTATTAAAAGATCAAATACCTAGATTGAGAATTTGTATGCACTATTTCCATGCCTAACCAAGCTTCATGGATTCACCCTAAATATTCTCTGCAATTCTAGAAACTAGTGAGTGCAAACAACCCATTATATATTCCAATTCCTCGTATTTCATCTTGTGATTGCCCATGAAAACTATAAAATATGTCTCCCTTAATTTAAATGTAGTTTTTAAATGGAAAATTCAGTGACATGTTGATCTTGAACTTGGCCTTCCCTTGTTTCCTTATATTTTGATTATTCTTGCCACCTTGCCCATTGTTTAGCAGAAATTGTCAATTCATAATGAGCCTTTGTTACGTGTGTTTGTAGCTCTATATTCCTCTTTGAACCTCTACTAATTCATGTAGGACACAATTCTAATAGTGGCAATGTTATATATTCATGTATGCTTTAGATTCACCTCTAATCCAAATGAGTTCTTGTTCAAATTTTACCCTACAAAACACATACAATCCCCAAATGCTTTCTCCAAAAAATTAACCCACGAAAAACCCTACAAAGCTACTAGAACCAACAAGAGAAATGAATTCTAACGTTGAAGAGGGAGATAGAAAAGAGAGCCCAACCTCCAGTAAAATCATAATTAAGCCACATGTGACAACACATATCATCTCTTAATATATAATAAGTCCCATCGCTAGCACAAATGAATGAGGAGGTACAAGAGTATGTGGGTGCTTTAACATCCATTTCACGTATGAATGCTTGAATTGAGACTTAATAGAAGTAAACAATACCATTCATGGATTGGAACTTGATATTATATCATGGAAGGAGAGAAAAGACCAAAAAAACCCATTTATACTCAAAATTCCTTCACCTAAGACCACCCCCATATTGGTTTTTGCATCGGGACATGAGCTATGGGTTCGAAGAATCTGAAAGAATTTTGTTTTTTCAAATTCATCCACTAGATATTGGGGTATGTGAATGAGTCTATCTAAATGGATATCTTGTGGGTTCGATTAGCAATGCAAATTTTTATAATTAGAAAAGAATCCCATAAAATTGTAACATGTTTTATTCCCCTTACCTTGAGAAAAACTAATCCTCAATAAATTGTCAATGCCTCCACCTCATTGTTTGTGGCATTACCAATACCCCCTACATATATAAGAGAGGATCTAATACAATCCCCTTTGCACCCACCTCCCTTGTAAAACATATGAATTTTTTTTAAATAATGAAAAAATTAAAAACACTAAACTATATATGAATTTAGTGTGGTCAGTGACCAGACGATCAAAGAAACTTTAAAGAATGCATTATTGCAGACAAAATCCAACCAATATTTTTCCAAGGGAAACAAAGATTTTACCAAAGGTCTCGTGGCCAAAATCCAAGATCAGACTTTTCTTTGATACCAAATGCAGTAAACCAATCCCATTCAGACTACACACATCCAAAATATTTGGAACATTATAAAGAAATTCATCTGGATAACATAATAATTGAATAAGAATATATGAATATAAGATATGAGATAGTATGAGATGATTGATTACAAATTAAGTCCACGTTATATATACCTAGGCGGAGTTCCCTTTCATTAATAGTCATCTCTTTTTGATAAGACACATGTTTTCATTATAATGATTTTTCGTTAATTAATTTTTATTATTTATTATTTATTATTTATATTATTTTATATATATTTATATTCATAACAAAACAAAAAAAACAATCACTTTCTGTTACAATGCAACTCACATAGAATTCCAGTCTTCAGGCCTGACAATCTGGCTCTTCAGTCTTCTACTCCAAATATGATCTGGAATTTTCCCTCCATGGTTGCTCCAACTCCAAATCTCTTCTTCCCTATTCTTTATTTTTTCATGTAAAACATAATTGTCTAGAATTGTTGTAACTACCCATATGAATTTCCTCTCTTTGGTTACTTGCTTGACTTACACTCTTTTCCAAACCAATTGTACTCAATCCCGTGCTTCCAATAACTATGGGATTTGACTCCTCACACCCATCCTCTTACATACATTCAACGATTGGGTTCTTCTATACTCAAGGGAAAATTAGAAGTTTAATACAAAATGATAATAAAATTCAGGAATGTGGGTTGAATTAATAGGCATGGATAATTTCCCCTTGGACCCCTCTTATAAATTCTCTTAGACATTCCCCTCTCTTGTGGATTAATCATCCCCCATCTCTATCCATGTCCCCCAGTAGCCAACATCACATTAAAATTCAGAAATACAATTCACATATACATCGTTTGGCCACAGCCATACATTATATCTACATTAAGCATTAATTAAATTTGGGATTATAAAGAGGATGTTGCATTTGACCTTTCTCTTAAGAATTCCATTGGCTCATTGTTTACAATTCCAAGTTGTATGACCCAGCTTCTTGAAATAGTGGCATTATATTTACTCTTTGTCTTTTGCTAATCTATTGTGATTGTTTCTTGCATCGAATGCAAGTTCCGGTTGGATATCACCTTCAATGGTTCTCTTTTCTTTTGCTAGCAATGTTGCAATTATTTCGTCCAAACTTTTTGAAGGTAGATGACTCAGGGTAAATATAGCACTACTATATTTAGGCGGAAAATTGTTCAAGCGAATAGCCTTGGCATCCTCCACATCAACTATTGCCTTGACTTCTACAATTTATCTGAGAAAATTAAAAAATATCATGCACCAAATTGTTGGTAGTACGGATATAGTTAGACCAAAACCCGTAGGTGATTGGTATACTCACCACCACCAAATTTCAAGGATCCACGAGAAGCGATTAGTCCCTTTTCACAATACACCGGGGAGCACTGACTACTTGCAATTTCATGCAACAATCTCCCCCTCAACGTGAGTCGAGTGTGTATCGAACTCGTGACCTCTAGCTCTGATACCATTTGTTGGTAGTACGGTTGTCGTTAGACCGAAGCCCGCAAGTGATTGGTAAACTCACCACCTCCAGATTTCAAGGATCCACGAGAGGTGATTAGTCCCTTTTCACGATACACCGAGGAGCGTTGACTACTTGCAATTTCGTGCAACACTAAATCACGGCTAAAAAAAAATCAAATCTTAGTGAACTCGTTGCTAAACACCCTCGAATTGTGGCACTTCCTGGCTCTAAGACTATTGAATTCGCAAGAGTAGAAACCTTGTCTTTCAAAGTCCCGAGACTCTTGATACAGCTTCCTGCTCTTATACCATATTACAAAATGAGCTAGATCACTAAATGAGGAAATATTAAATAGGGTTGAGTCACATAACCAAGTTCAAAAGAAAATACTCACAATAACACCAAATGATATTATCAATGAATAATTGGTCCCTCTGTTACAAATGGGTTTACCTCCTTATACATCATTGTTCATTGAGCAAATCATTTCCACTCATGAATTTGAGATAGATTACTTTACACAAAAAGTGAACATTAACATATTTTAAATTCATAAAGTGACTTTATTACATAGTAATCCTTATATATATAATAACAAAGACTATATCTCCAATCTAAAAGTGTATTTTTTAGTGACTTTGATTAGGATTTTGTTTTATCATGTTTGTCACTATGCACAATTTTTCTTTTAGGATTTACATTTCATATAGTGTGTCAGTTGTGATGGGGAATTTAGCATTGTGAATCACCCAACCCTTAGGTGATGGGGGTTCAATCATAAAAGGGATAATTTTGGTGGGAAAATGAGATGTAGTCTTATACCAATATTGGACCAAATGTAACTGAGAACTCACTACCTTTCTTTTCCCATCTATTTCAAGGTGATAGGAAATACTCATATTGAAAGTGATCCTTCTTACTTTGAAATTTATTTCCATAAGTGACTTACAAACTTGGGAGCATTGTCACTAATGATGTCGTGAGGAAGTCCATGGAGTTTACAGACATGATTAAAGAATAAATCAACAACCAAAGATGTAAATCGGTAGTCAAATGGATCAAATACACATACTTAGTTAAATGATCCACTACAAGAAAAATAACAGCCTTACTTTTAGAGAGCATCAAACTAGTGATTAAATACATAGATAACCTCTTCCCACATTTGATTAGGGAAGAAATTAAGTTGGAGAAGACTATGATAATAAATTAGAGAGCATCAAACTAGTGATTAAATCCATAGATACCTCATCCCACTTTTCCTTAGGGAATAAATTAGGTTGGAGAAGACTACGATAATAAATAATCTCCACCTAATTGCATTGGAAAGTGTCACATTTTACCACAAATTGCTTAATATTTGGCTTCATTTTCTACCAATCAAATTTGAGACATTTTTTTTCAATTTTGTGTAAGGCCAAATGACCAACAAAGGGATATGCATGCTCATGCTAAACACCTATTGTATAAGAGGAAATACATATCATAAATATACATAATTCTTGAAGAGTATGCCACCATATATGATAATCCAAGGTTTTCTCCTCTTGCCATCAATAATGTCTTAATGAAGTTCAACCATAGTGGGATCCATTATATAATATATGAGGATATCTTATACCAAAGTAGGTTTGTTTATTGAGATATAATTGAAGGTGGGTGGTTCCTCCTAGTGTCTACCATAATATAATCTTTAACCTTCATATAAATCATCTCAAAAGGAGCATAGTGGGATAGGTAGAGTTGTTGAACACTTTGCGCTTCATGCAAGAGGTTTGAGGTCACTTCCTCAAGCTAGTTTCATATGTTGTGTACCTCATTCAATGCCCCTATCTGGTCAGATGGTGTAGTCAGTATTGAAATTTTTTCATTCTTTGACTTTTACTACAAAACATAAATTTCACCTCATAAGGTGGTTTCTCATATCTAGTCCTTGTGAACTTTATCCTTGGGGACGAGTGAAATATTAATTTACAATAGAAAGTAGTAGACAATATTTCATCGCACTTCAACCCAAAACACTAGGAAACCCAAGAGAAAAGATACCAAACACATGACAACAAGTTATATCCCATATGGCACACTTTTCCAAGCATAAACCAAATCTAAAATTACTTAATTGCTATAAATTTATAGTAGTAAATCTGTTATACTATCTTCAAGATATGTTTTAAATCACTTAACATTTTCAACCCTATAATATGTCAAATCAACATTTTTATCGCACATATTGTAGGTTGGGAAAATATCGACCCAATCCACAAGCGTGGGACAACTGTGAGAGTATCTACCCATTGTCACGTTAGATGGACACTCTCCTCTCTTTAGTGATGATGAAAATCGCCATAAGGGGGGAATCTTGGTGATCCTATGGGGATTCAGACGGAACGTGATATAACGGAAGGTGAAACCCCTATAGGTCAAACTAATAAGTGTAAAATGGCTTGGGTAAGAGTCTTGTTGGTAAGGGTAGGTTGCCAAAGTGGAGCGTACCTACAAAAGAGTGTTATACCTACTCGAGACAAGACAAAATATAGATATACAAGCCAAATAATCAAATGGACAAGCAAGTGAAGATTGATTTCCTATATTGCAGCAGTAAACAAGAATATATATCAGCAAGTAAATGATGACAATGGCTGCAAAATATATCACCAAAAATCAAGTAAATGATGCAAGACACCAAGATAGTAATTACCATTTTAACTCTAGTGTAATGGAGCAAGACTTTAGTGACAATAGAAGGTTGTTAGATGATGTTTTAAGAAAATTGTTATGAGAGCCAAGTGGTTGTAGCAAACTTTTGCTACATCAGCAAAATCCAACCACCAAAATCAACAAGCAAACCACCCAAAAGATAGCCAATGATGAGTATATTTATGATAGTAGTTTCCAAGAAAATTTCAATGGTGGAAAAGTAGGTCAAAGAAAGAGTTTGAATGAGTTTTTATGCAGCCCTAATGGATGTAGATTTTATTTGATTATAACCATAGAACTACTAGGCCAACTTAGATGCCTTAGTGGCTCAAACAACCTTGTGATGCTAAGAAAATATTCCAACTTGAACAAAATCAAAATCTCTCTAAATAACATGTACCGATCCAGATGATTTTATTTCTCCAATCCAAATTTCAGATTAGTGCCTTGTCAACGGGTTATAGAGTCATCTTGTATAAATTTAGATCTACCACTTCTCTAGGGGTGTAAGCCCTTTTACTTCCTAGAGCAAGTAAATCTAACAAGGTAAGTCTATGAGGGTGCAATCCCTTTTACTCCTCCTAGCAACCTTTGCAATAGATTATTCAATCAAAAAAAATGATAAACTTGGTGGAGGGTGTATACCCTTATACTCTTCCAAGGATTTTAGCAAAGAACAACCTTGAAACAAAAAAGAAAAACCAATAACATGCAGAAATTTGTTACCAATTCCAAGAGATATGCAAGATAAATACTTATCTACCAAGAAAGTTTCATCACCATAGAAAAAAAACAAGCCTCCAAGAGATAGTGCACCACTTATCTCTACAGAAAAGTATTAACCATAGCATTCAAGAGATAGAGAGAGATGAAGTTTTCCCAAGGGGGGCGAAAATTTCAGCCAAGTATGTCTTCTCCCAAGTTAGAGAGCTATGATAAAAATGAAATGAAATGGTATTTATTTATACAAGACCTGAATAAAGTGTTTGTCCACATAATCTTGGGGTAAACCACAAAACAAGGGGGCTAACCCCTTTATTTTTTCCCCTTTACATCATAAATTTAAATTTTACACAAATTAAACCCTATAAAGATGATGTCATGCCCTTCTAGGGTGACATTTTGGTACCTTTGTCAAGTCATTAAGCTTGGAGAGAAATTCCTTGGAGCTCCAAAGGCCATGTTTCCATGTTGCAAGGGATTCACTATTCCAAAAGGTTCCAATCCTCCAACAAGTCATCACCACCACCATCAAACCCTAGCCCTAGTCAAGACATCAATCCCAAGAAGTGTGGTGTAAGGCCTCCAAAGGTAAGTCATTGGGATAGAATTGGATAGGTTTCAACCTCCAAGGTGTCCTCTCTTTCCTCCAAAGGCAATTTCCATCATCTATCATCTCCCAGTGTGTGGGTGATGGCATCCAACCTATGGGCTTCCTACCACAATGAAGGCTCAAGCTAGGATTGTTCCTCCAAATCGTCCATCAAATGAGGTCTTGCAAAGACAAATGAGTGTGCCCTCCAATGGTCTCAAGTGAAATGTATCATGGCAAGTAAAATAACATTTAATGAAATAGCCACCTATACATGTGCATCAAAACTAACTTCTCAAATTAAATAGGTGCTCAAAGACCCTATGCAACTTGCCAAGTTTAGGTATGGGAGGGTTGTCAAGGTGATCAATTGGGTGAGTTTTTCCTCAAGTCAAGGAGTGTTTCCTAGGTGGACCCTCTCTAAGTGATGTAAAGAAGATGGATTGGATGGGGGTAATACTTTTGGGCATGGGGTTCATGACATACAAGGGTTTGTATTGTCTCATTTATGGGTGCTTTTGTAGAGGGTGTGTTGCACCTTCGTTTTCAATGCAACCTTTTTCCAAAACCATTTATTTTCCATTAATTAACTAAATTACAGAACAATTGGGTACTACAATTGGGTAACTTAAAACATCGCATGAGTGTACACCTCAACAAGCAGGACATCTATATAATGTGAAATTGCTTTTGTAAGTCTTCAATTCTTTTAAGATAAATGTTTCATTTTTATCAAGACCTCTTTGAGCGAGCATCTAGATGGATAAAATTTCGTCTTTTATCTTTTTCCAGTTAAATTCCCTCTGGGCCCTCGGCCCCTTATTCCCATGAAATGAGGTACAATCCCTTCTTGGGTCAGCACACCTAAAAATCCCAAAAGATGAGGAGACAAAAAGGATGAAGTGTGAAAAATGATAAGTATGATCGAGAATGGTATGATGACTCATCAATGAGACCACCCAGTAGTAGATCATTCCCCAAGGGTGACCACTTACTAGGGAACAATGTCAACCACCAAGGTGAAACATGGCAAAGAGCATAATTTCCAAGTAGAAATCCTATAATCAAAATCAGCTTTAAATGCAACATATTCAAATGCCTCAAGTATTAAAGTGACACTTACCACAATACTTGACTTGTACCTCATGGAGAAAGACCCATTGTCTTCCTAAAATAGGATGATGTGGTGAATGCCATCATGATGAATCAGAGAAGTGTGGTGGTGAAGTGGGTCTCCGTCTGTGTAAGTGGACATCGCAATTCGATGTATCCCTTGGCACTCCATGTCTGCAACCTGAGGGCCTTGAGACAGTATCTTCTTAGTTATCCCTAGAAATGGAGGATAACATCTGGATCCTACTTGGGGACATGTACTCACCGCATAGTGCATGAGAACCTCAGCATCTCCTGGTTAGACCTGTGCCTAAACTAAAACAACAAACTATAAAATCTAGGGTGGTTTACTCACCCTTTGCTCATATAACAAAAACAAAACTTCAAAATTGACAACTAATCTAGAAAAGAAAATTGTATACTTTTTCGATATAATATGATGAAGGAAAAAATATGTAAATCAATAATGCAAGTTGAGAAAAATGAAAATCAGAAATGAAATGCAACTAAACTATCATGAGCAATCAAGATGAAAATGCAAGAAATAAAGATAACCTACCTACTTACCTAGGGCCTGAGGCCCATGTTGATCAAATGTTCTAAATGTCAGGTGAAATCGCACAACCAATGCAACCAGTTGATCATCTCATCAAGGTATCTCTCCCTATGCTCAATTATGTAATACAACAAAGATAAGTCAAGAACATAATAATTATGAGCATAAATAGACATAATCAATCATGAAATGAAACGTATGGAGATGGGTGGGAGGGAGGAAATCCTGCTAAAAAGAGAAACCACAAGCATGATCATCCCGGAAATCCTACCTAAAAGAATAGCTACAAGTGTGATCAATCCATCTCTGAAGAGGGATACCATGTGTAGATGATGACTCGTCTTCATCTTCACTCAAAATATCACCGCTCCCTAAAATTTGAGAGGAGAGAATAGATCCCGATAAATCCTGATGATTTCCCAAAGAAGAGGAAATGAGGTAAGGGATGGCCTTGGTTATAGAAAAAAAATATGTTCCCATACTTAGAATATGTCGCTTATTTATCTACAAATCATTGCTAAAAATCTCAAGATGAAAATAATTATGTTTGGTAGAGTGATCCTCGAACTGCTCAAGGTTGGCCGCGACCTGGTGTCCGTCAAAATCTGAGCACGATGGTGGTTGGAAATATCCATTGAGAAAATATGAATCCTCAAAATTGTATGCATCACAACTCCCAAAGGATGACCAAAAATCATCATGAGTATATGGTGACAAGTCATCTTCAAATTGATGGAATAAGTCTGTGACCATATCATCATCGAGTTGCCCAATACCTTGATTGTCCATGTATGAAGAGTAACCTTCCAAAGGAAAAACTTATGCATTCCTTATCTGGAAGTTGTCCTCAATGTCGTGAATGGGATTTACATCAAACCCAAAACAACCATAATCCCATCTATGCCTCCCAATGCGTATGAAATCATCAATGTTGTTGACTATGTCATTACAGGAAGAGTATGTCGCCTTCATGGATTCCTCTATCAATTCTTTAGTTTTGAAATCATGAAATAAAGTATCATCAAATTTTTCGAAAGGATTATAACTCACCATGTTCTCTTCTTAATGTGTAAGAGGAACGGAACATTGGATGTCTTCATCAAGGGGGAGGAAGACACAAGAACTTTATCTTCATGAGGAGCCTCTTCTTGGATTAAGCCATCAAAGTCTTGTTGATGACTCACCTCTTCAATATCTTGTTCCTCAATCAAGCCTTCATTGTCTTCAATGGAATCATGGGGTAATTCCTACTCTTGGAGAAATAATTCATCATCTCAGGCTCGATCTTTAACGAGTTTCAAAATTTCTTCTAGAATCAAGAATGATTTATCCCAGCTCGAAAGGTTTTCCGTGTACCCATATTTCTTGGTCACGGCATCACATAGTGAATTTAATCCATAATATGCAATGGAAACTTCCCATGATGCATTCAGGGTAGGATTTTCCTCATAATTTTGAATGATAGTGTTGTATTCTTCTCTTCTCTGCACACTGAACTTGACCATAAAGTTTCTATCAAGGAAAATCTCTATCAATTGTTCACAAAAATATTCATCTTCTTCTATGTTTTCTTTGAGGCACTCAAAACTTTCCTCATTATTATCATCATATTCTTCTCTTTTGATTGATACTTCAAAAAAATATGGAAGAATCATTTCTCTCAATGCAACCTTTTTCCAAACCCATTTATTTACCATTAATTAATTAAAGTCCATAACAATTGGGTACTACAATTGGGTAACTTAAAACTTGAAAAGAGTACCACAATGGCACTTGAAGCTAGAGGTACACAGAGTTCCATATGCAAGGAAAGAAAGGGACACTGCATGCATGTACACACCTCAACAAGAGGAACATCTATATAATGTGAAATTGCTTTTGCAGGTATTCAATTCTTTTAAGAGAAACATTTCATTGTTCTCAAGACCTGTTTGGGAGAGCATCTAGAAGGCTAAAATTTTGGTTTTTATATTTTTCCAACTACATTCCCTCTTATCATTCAACCCCTTCCCATGAAATAAGGTACAATCCCTTCTTGGGTCAGTACACCCGAAAATATCAAAATATAAGGAGACGAAAAGGATGACGTGTGAAAAATGATAAGTACCACCCAATAGCAAATCTTTCCTCAAGGGTGACCACTTACTAGGGCACAATGTCAACCACCAAGGTGAAACGAGAAAAGAGCATAATTTCCAAGCAAATGTTCAATAATCAAAATCATCTTTAAATGCAACATATTCAAATGCCTCAAGTATTAAAGTGACACTTTCCACAATACCTGACTCATACCTCATGGAGCAAGACCTATTGTCTTTCGAAAACAGGTTGATCTAGTGAATGCCATCATGATAAACCGGAGAAGTGTGGTGGTGAAGTGGGTCTCCATCTGTGTAAGTGGACATAACAAGTTGATCTATCCCTCGTAACTCCATGTTTTCAACCTGAGGGCCTCGAGACATTATCTCCTTAGTTATCCCTAGAAATGGGGGATAACAAGCATGAACATCAAGTGTTGGAAATTACCGAATCAAGAAGGCAATGCAAGATAAAAATAAAATCTACATTTTATACAAGTATTGGACAGTGAAGAATTCATATATATGTGTGATAGAAATAAAGTATATGTACATACCATGGATTTATCACAAAGCTAGTACAATCTCTAGCTCTACAAACTTTGTCTAGGGAAAACAATTAAAATCCTAGGTCTTTGACTCTTATATGAAGAAAAGCACCAGGACCTCCATGGAAGAACATCAAGAATATAATAACCAAGTCTTCTTCCAAGCAAGGCCTCACACCAAGCTCATCTCTCTATGATATTCCTTTACCTTACATCCCAAAAAACAAGGCTCCAAAATTGTGAAAGGCATCATCTCCACTCTCCATGTCTTCTACTAGGGTACAAACCATAATGCTACAACAAGAGCCACAAGAATTGTCTTCACCTCCAACATCATGTTCTTCTCTAGGGTTTATATGCATTTCTCAAACCCCAGGATCACAAGGGAAAACCTTAGCATCATAGAAGTGGAATCTCTCCATGAATACCCAAGACATCTCTCTCTCTCTCTCTCTCTCTCTCTCTCTCTC
>ML793071.1:122177-143581 GCA_009831015.1 Picea engelmannii
GAGATCTTACAATCAAACCATATAAATTCAACATTGTCTAATTGTTCTACGTTTTTGCCCTTTTCCCCAGAATCCGACAACATAAATCTACACGATATCACAATGTTTTATGGTTTAAATTGCATTTTTTAATGCATAAATGGATTCAACGTGTTGAAAAAACCCTAGGGCACTCGGAGTACATAGAATTAACCACTCAAATCTGCAGATACAACAATTTCTGACCGGATTTCGAGCAAATATCCTGGGAAAAGGGCAAAAACGTAAAACGTTTAGACCACGGCTATAAATTCTATATATCCCTTTATACTTTCAAAACCATACAAGATACACAAAATCCTATGAACAATTTTCCCTTCCATTTGAGAGTTGTTAACTCAAACCAACAAAGATGTGTGAAACCTATTTATTGACTCGTCGGTTCACCACATTTAACCCAATGTGCACTATGAGGTATTTCTTTAAATCTACATGTTTGGATGTGGTGTGGTGATTGGAGCACTACTTCCTTGATACAGTATATTATTTATTTAAAGTGAGAGGACTTGAGTCTTCATTTGATGTTGAGATTGCATAGTTTTATGAAAGCCTTCAATTTTTATTGTGTCGATAGGTGCTCTATAGCCCAGTATGAGGGAGATGTTGAGGTGTAAAGTGTTAAGTGCTATGCTATAATTATAGTTATAATAATAAAGTTGGCTCAACTAAAAATAATAAATCTATCTTTGATAATAAAGGAAAGGTTAAATGTTTGCACCTCGAGAGATTTGATCCCTCTTGACACTTGATAAATCCAGAGTTAATATGGATCTATGTTGGTTGAATATCGCTTAGGGATTATGGAATATTTTTAACATATTTAGCATTAAGATATGTAAAATTTAAATTTTTATGTTAAAGTAAGTTTATATTATGTTGTCAATTCCCACTAGCTCAATCGGTTAATGTGTGGATTTTGTTTGCTAGGTGACTCGAATTCAATACCCTTACGGTGAGTTTAGTCGAGAGGAGACACCAAAAATCTAGCCATGTTAAGGGTTGGTGCGATCCCCAGGTGATTTTGACGGCTTAGATGCCCCTGGGTTGTGGTTTCTTAGCCAATGGTTAAAAATGCTTGTCAAGCAGGTTACGGGCACAATTCTAACAAATAAAAAAAATTATATTATGTTAATTAAAAAAAAGTTTATAAGGCACGAGTTTTGGCTCCTTGTGGGGTCCTTTCTTTAATACTTTATCAGTGGGAGAGAGTGTGTGCGTGACTTCTCTCGTGCGCCCCTGCATTCTGCGAGCTTGATATCGTTGTCATGGCCCCAGGAGTGGGCCCCAAGGCTCCCCCCGCTTCCTCCAGAGATCACGGCCTTTAGGAAGTTGGTCGCGAGCAGCTGGAAACGCCCAATGACATAATCTCAACAGAATTTTGTCAAAAAGCTTGACAGTATCCCTATAGTCGCCCTCCTTGTAGAAGAATCTTGTCGGTGTGCGTTGAACTTAGCCGAACGGGGGCTCATTGGACAATTCACAGGCCTGTGGCCCTCCCCCAAAGCTATAGATGTGTGGGTGCAAAGGAACTGGCGTCCTCTATTCACATAAGGTATCGGAAGCCATCTTGTTGGTAGGGGTTTCTTTGTATTCGTTTTTGACAATGTAGAAGATAGAAACCTCATTTTTAGGAACAGACCATATTTTATGGGCCCTCGGGGTCTGTACTTGAATAAATGGACACCTGACTTTGATCCGATGCAAGATGTGTCATCGGCAGTCCCAGTTTGGGTGCGTCTCCCTCACTTACCTTTGCATTACTGGAATCCGAAGTCATTAGAATCCATTGGCAACACCCTTGGAAAATATATTAATTGAGAAGAGAGAAAGGATCAATATTCTTGTGCAAGAATATGCATCGAGGTAGACCTGAAAGTAGGGCTCCCGGAAGCCATTCAACTAATGGTCATAGACTGGTCTCACATCCAAGAATTGGACTATGAACAACTTCCATTTAAATGCAGACATTTTCATGGCTACGAACACTTTGCATGACATTGCAAAAACAAGGTTGAGGAAGATGTGGAGAATTTGAAAGGAGAACAATGGACACGTGTTCAGAAAGCAGCCCTGACAAAGAAAAACAACAAAACCAAAGGGAAAGGGGTGCCAATGGGGACTGGCGCTCCCATCACAAAGAAGGTTCAAGGGGAAGGGAGTTCATCCCCTTCAGAAGCAGAAGCTTCTAAAAACCCTTTTGAAATCCTCAACACACCATCAAAAACTCTAGAACCAACGATCAAGGAGACCGAGCAACAGATCCTTCCTCTCGCAGTGGAGAAAAACAATGTAGAGGCAACCCAACCCGGTTCCCCATTAGGAAATTCCTCCTCCCCCTCCTACGCAGAAATGACAAAAAAGAAACCACCAGAAACTTCTGGATCCTCGAAAGAAGAGACTTTCGAGAGGCCCTTGAAAAGAGCAGGGAGGAAATCTCATAAGGAAGCTAGAGAAGAAGAAGCAGAGAAGCAAAAAATGCAAGGAAGCCAATCCACTATTGAAATGTCCATCGGGAGAAATACCAGAACTAGGCCCCCCAAGGGAGGTCCTACCCACTCCATTCCCAGTAAATAATGTGCGTAGTCTCTTGGAATTGCAGAGGCTTGGGGAATCCATTGAAAGCCAAAGCAGTCAAAGACCTCTTGAAAATTGAATCTCCTGAGATCCTCGTGCTCCAATAGACTAAAATTGAAGGGAAACCCTTCTAGAAATTAGCAACTTGGAAAGGAAGAAAAATGCAGGGAAAGCCATTAGTGCAAGGGGCTCCTCAGGTGGTCTCGCAACACTGTGGTCGGAGGACAAGTTTCATCTAGAAAGCTCCTTTGAGACTCAACATTGGATTTTCATCGAACTTTGACACTCTTCAAGTAAGCTTACCTTCTCACTCTTCAATATTTATGTTCCTATCCTCTTTACTGAGAAGAAAATTTGTTGCCAATCTTTATCAGATTTTTTAGAAATTTACTCCCCATCGAACATCATTTTAGCGAAAGATCTTAACTTTGTTTTCGAACCAAAAGAAAAGAGAGGTGGCAATAATGGTAGGGACCAAATGCTACCCTTTGTTGAGGAACTAGTTCACCAGTGGGATCTCCTTGATTTCAAGCCTTCAAAAGGACTCTACACCTGGACAAACAACAAAGTTGGGGCTGATCACATCTCAGCACACTTGGATCGGTTCCTAGTCTAGAGCTCGTTCTTGCTGGAAAAGAGGTCAATCTCTTCCAAAATTCTCCCAAAACTGACTTCTGATCACAAGCCCATTCTCTTACATTCAGAAGAGGAAGAAAACTTGGGCCTAATACCATTTTGTTTCATCCCACTTTGGACAGAAAAGGAAGGGTTCTCAAAAACTGTTCTAACGGCCTGTTCCACACCAGTTACAGGGTCTCCTAGTTTCTTCTGGGAGCAGAAATTAAAGGCAACGAAGCATGCTTTGAAAGTATGGATTAAAAAGCCCAATAATACCCCCTCTAGTCACAGGAGAGAGATTGTTCAGCAGTTATCAGATCTGCAAATGGAAATGGAGAGCAAGGATATCACCAATTTAGAAATAGAGAAGGAACAAGTGGCTCAAATCAAATCCTTCTGCACTTTCTGCCAAGAAGAAGAGTACTGGAGGCTTAAATCTTGTAGCTTGTGGCTAAAAGCTCGAGACCGAAATACCTCTTTCTTCCATCGGCAATACAAGGCCCGACTTTCCCAAAACCATATTTCTGAAATTACCTCTTTAGATGGGTCGATCTACAAAGGTTTTGATCATCTTAAAGCGGAAGCAAAAACTCATTTTTAGAACCTTTACAAAGAAGATGGAGTAGGTTGTGAGGAGGTCACCTCTGACTTCCTCTCACACATCCCCTTTCTTGTAAGCAGGGAAGATAAATCAGCCCTCATGAAGTCTTTTACAGAAGAAGAAATCTGCAATATTATTTGGTCCATGGAGCCTGATAAAGCTCCAGGTCCAAATGGCTTCTCAATCCATTTTTATAGAATATGTTGGGAAATAATCAAGACTGATTTGTTGAGAATGATTAAAGCATTCTAGCAAAAAGCCAAAGTGGGAGGTAGCACTAACTCCACTTTCATAGCTTTAATTCCCAAAGAAGTGAATATGGGCTCCTTCGATAGATTCAGGCCTATCCCGCTTTGCAACGCTTCATACAAAATTATTTCTAAGCCAATGGCAAACAAAATTAAGCCTTTGTTAGGGAAACTCATTTCTCCCATACAAAGTGGATTTGTCAAAGGGAGACATATCTTGGACAATGTAATTCATGTGCAAGAATACATGCATTCCATTCATCAACGACAGGATGAAGAGATGCTCATAAAGCTCGACATGGCAAATGCATTTGACTGGGTAAAACTCTCCTTCCTTTACAAAGTCCTTCTCTCTTTTGGTTCCAGTTCTGATTTTGTTAATTTGATTAAAGCTTGTACTGAAAATCCTTGGATAACCCTACTCGTGAATGGAAAACTGGCTAATTATTTTCAAGCCTCGAGGGGATTAAGGCAAGGTTGCCCTCTTTCCCCTTTCCTGTACATTTTGATGGCAGATTCATTAAGTAGAAAGTTGACTATTGAAAAGAAAGTTGGAATAGTCCCAAGCATTAGGTTGATGAAGGGCCTTGATCCAATCAATCATGTCTTATTTGCATATGACTCTCTTATGTTGGGTGGAGCCTCCATAAAGATTGCAAAGGTCTTCAGCGAAATCCTTCAAAGTTTCTGCAGTATCTCTGGAGTGCTCATCAATAAAAGGAAAAGTGCAGTGTGTGGGTGGAATGTAGACCAACAAACTATCCTGCGAATTGCCCATTTCTTGGGGTTCTTGGGCTATGCTTCTTAGGAAAAAATCAAATACCTCGAGCTTCCCTTAACTTTGGGTTCCAATATGTCTTCACTGTGGATTGAAGTAATAAGCAAAATCAAGTCCAAAATCGCAGCTTGGGGAGGTCAGTGGCTCACTAATGTTGGGAAACTCACTCTTATAAAATCGGTCATATCTTCCTTGCCAATCTACCAGACATCCTTCCTTCTAGCTCCAAAGGCGATCATGGTCCAGGTTTCAAAACTGATCTGATACTTTCTGTGGCGAGGAGGAAAAGGCAACCAAAAGAAATTTCACTTAGTAAACTGGGACACTGTCAAATGCCCAATTATTGAAGGAGGTTTATAGGTAAGAGATCCCGGTCTAGCCAACATTGCTTTGGGTGGAAAAATACTTTAGAAACTCTACTCAAAATGCAGACATCATGTAAGTCAAATTTTAAGGAAAAAATACCTCAAAGGGGCTTCTTTGAGAAACCTACAGGCAGAAAACACTCCCAAAGGCACGTTGATATGGAATCTATATCAACGTGGGCTAGATTTCTTCCAAAAACAAATGTATTATATCCCTAGAAATGGGGAAAAAATGTTGAGGTGGCAAGACAACATCATGTGCCAGCCGCCCCTCGACTACTCTGATGAATTAAAAGAGATCTGCGGGTGGCTTACTCATCATTGAATTAACAAACTAGCAGGCATCTCCTCTTGGGACGCTTCAGGGAATTGGCGGTCTTGGGTCTTCCCTAGAATTCCAGAGCATCTGCAAAATCAAAAGAACCTACTCTTAGTAGCATTAACGGGTTTAGCACATGTTCATCTGCTTTCAACAGAAAAATAGGGTTGGGGTAAGACTGGAATTTACACCGCAGAGTAGGGCTTCACCTCCCTTCAATCTCACCAAGCACCAATCGAGTCAACATCTCTCTGGAAGCAGGTCTGGGATCCTCTCAGTCTTCCCAAAGTGAATTTCTTGTTTTGGGTTTTAATGCACAAGAAAGTGTTGACTGGAGAAAATTTGATAAAAAGAGGTATTATTGGACCACATAGATGCTCCCTGTGTTGTAATGCTCTTGGAACTATGGATAATTTGTTTGTAGACTATCCATTTTCCCAAGAAGTTTGGAAGATCTCCCTTCACGGTCTCAATGTCACAGCTCCAACGCAGACTACAATGGTAACATTATTCTTCTCCTGGAAGGCACGATATCCTCATGCGGTCCAAAGCAAATCAATATGGAATAGAATTTGGCAGGCCATACCCAAATTCTTATGTTGGAAAATATGGTTGGCCAGAAATGACCAGATCTTCAACAATTCTTCACACTCTCCTTTGATGGTGGCCGCCAAAGAAAAATCTCTCCTCCTTGAAACAATGGCACATCGCTCCTTCGAGAATGAAAATCCTCTCCTCCCTGAAGAAAAGAAATGGCTAGGAACCTTTATACTCTAGGATAGAAAAAAGACCATTGTTCGCCCCTTCAACACTCCAGGATGGCGTTTACGAGACACAGATGCAGTTTTTCAAGCATGGTGGAGGAAGCAAGGAAAAGCTTCAATTTTTTTTACGACGCTTCCAAAGGAAACACAGGGAATGCAGGAGGAGGTAGAGTGATTTACTTCCCAGATGGTTCTAAAAAAGATAGCTTCAGTTAGGGATTAGGACATAGAACTAATAACCAAGATGAAATTCTAGGGCTACTAAAAACTTGTCAGATAGCATGTGGACATGGCAATAAAGAAATACAAGTTTTTGGAGACTTTGAAATTCTGATAAAGATATTAAACTCAAACGATCACTTCAGCAATCTTGCGCTCAACAAGACTTTGCAAAGGTTGTGGTATGTGTTGCAAGATTTCTCTTCCTCTCACTTTTTCCACGTCCTACGTGGATCGAACAAGGAAGCAGATGCAAAGGCAAACATGGGTTGTCTCTTGCCTCAAGGTGCAATCAACAAAAACGATGAAGCACCTTCGTGGATTCCTATCCCATAGATTTGGCTTTACCTCAATCCCTAGCTATGTAAGAAAGGGACATGCTGTAATTAAGATAAGTGGGTTGTTGAATCCTTGTAGTGATGGTTGATTTGGCTTCGGCCCAACCAGTATCTAAATAAAAAATAAAATATAGTCGTTTTAGTTAAAAAAAAAAAAGTTTATAAATTATATTATTTAAATTTTGTTGACATCATATTAGAAGTCGGTTATATAATTGTTTGTTAAATTGCATTTTTTTTTTTGTTTAAATTGCATTTTTGGATATACAAATGGATTCAAAGTCTTCAAAAAACATTATTACATTTGGATTATGCAATTTCAACAATTTATATTTGCAATTCCAACAATTCTTTTGAATTTTTGATCGAATTTTAGACCAAAAAATTAAAACAATAAAAAATAATAATAATAAAATATCAAAATCCTAACATGTTTAAACTATGCTATTAAAAAATTTAAAAGATAACCCAATCTTTAAAGAATAATTCCAATTCAAAACTTTTTAATCTCCCAAAACATAGATAGGAATCCTTAACTAAAATCAAACCAAAGTCTTTAACAAGTTACATATTATTGTTAATTTTGTCATTAAAGTATGGAGGAGTGAGGCATTTGATATGGTACCCATGCTCATTAGGTTGGTCTAAAGAAGGGGATTTATGATAAAGTACCTAGTGTTATTAGTTTCATCATCAAAGAGATGGAGAAGTGCAACATAGAGATGGAGAAGTGCAACATTGATTTGCTTGTAATTACTTCCATATGGTAGTGCTTTTTTTTATGTACAACAAGGGTTTTCCATCTTTAGGCATATGGTGCTTTTATGTAACAGTGTGCATTGTGGGTGTGGGTTGTAGCTTGTAATTGAGTATCAATATTGTGGAAGACTTAGTGTTGCCAACACTAAATTCACAACAATTTTCCATGGTATTGTTGTAATAATTTTTTCATGTGTGACTCTCAGATGTGTGCTTTCTCTAATACTCCTTTATAATGGATTAGGAAAATTGTAGTTCCTACAACCAACAACATGTCATTAGTTGGCGTTAAATTGTTTGGCCCCACTTTTATGGTTATCGTGATCATGTTGCTCACTTGCATGATGCCCTTGTGTTTTGTAGGTTCATGAGGCTACTGTTTCTCTTTACAAGATCTGGCTCTCCCTATTGTTTTATTATGTTTATTAATTTCAAGCAATCTAAAATTGAGCCCATGGAGTGTTCTTTTTTGAGTGATTAGTGTTTGTTTTGGTAATGTGTAACTGTGGAAGAGGTTTACGAAGCATATCTAAAATATATTTGGATTTCATTTAGATGCTTTGTTTTGTGCAAAGAATAAAGCTTTAGGTATGTATACAACAAGTTTGGGGTATAACATTTTATTAGGTCTTGTAGGTCAATAAAGATTTTGGTGGCAATCGAAAATGTAGAAGATAAAAGCCTAAAAAATAACTAGAATTTTTTTGTGGCTAGCCCTTCGTGTTAAGGTCTTGACATGGGAAGATTATAGAAGAGAGGCAAACAAGGACTTAGCATTTGTATTTTATGTTGGAAGGAAGTCGAAATAATAGCTCATATGTTTATTCAATGCCTGCATGCTCAACTCCTAGGAAATATGTCGAACACTTAATTGGTTTTGCTAATGTACAGGCAAGGGCTACTGTGGAGGAAGGTTTAAGGGATTGGTATATGAAAACATAATTGAAGAAATATAAGGCAATCCCATGTCTTATCTTATAGTTCATGTGTCGCCTTCTTTTATTTTTTATGCCATACATACAACCCTTTTTTTCCACCCATTTTTCTTTTGTTTATACCTGGGAACACATTTTACAACACTTAGATATTTTATTGATTTGAGCAGGATTCCTTATCCTATGCGGAGATTCCTTTTTCTATATCAATTTCCTCGCACTACACACAAACACATTCTCCTGCTCAAGTCATGTCCCACACAACTAATACTTAGTTTATTTTAACCTTCCCTATGTACGGAGGACCAATCATCACCCTCCTTCCCATACAAAACTCCTTCCCACACAACCTTTTCATCCACACGACTCTTGTGTGTGACACCCTGCATATCTAGCTCTCCTCACTCACCATACCTCTACACCTCTGCATTTATGCACATATCTCCCTTCCACACTCCTAAAGTTTTGCACAACTAATGTTATAAGGATCGATCTCACTCTGTCTATACTTCATGAAATATTTATAAATATCATGCACCTTGCACGTTCTTCAAGGGTCACCTATTATGCATTAATGAATTCTGATTTGTGAGATAAAGGGTGGTAATCCAGGGATAATGTGAATTAATTATCTCACTTTCCCATGAATCACTTTATTTTCAAAATTACTTCCATTTGTGGTTGCCCATATTTCAAAAGGAATTTATACATATGGAAAGGATGTTTTAATAAATGTAATTCATGCACTTAGCCTTTAAACAAGCTTGGGCTCTATAATTCACAAGTGATCATGTCATGTATATCAAAGTGCATTGGAAGAATAAGGAATATGGAAACTATAAGAAGGAAATAACCCTTTTGTGGAGATATTGCTAACTCTCGCCCACCAAGACAAAGACTTCCATTAGTCTGTGGCATGTTAGTGGTATCAGAGCTTAACTCTTGAATAGAGGAAAAATAACAAAATCTGGACAACATGCTTGGTAAAAATGTTGGTTGTATGCTTGAAGTTATTTACTTCAAAGATATAGTTTTCTGGTGTGCTCGTAGATTTGATCTAAAAAGAAAAACAATTTGAGTAGCTCTCAAAGGGAAGAACCTTGTTCTATTAACTCCAAAAAATATTTAAAAGGATGATTCAATTGTCTGCTTCCAATAAAAGTCTTAAGCTTCTGGAAACTGACTCTTTCATGGATTCTCAAGGTGGTGTAGTGAACTTGTTAAAGGAATTTATGGTTCCATCCATAGATATGCCATCCAACCTCTTGACCATCGACATATCTTTGTTGGCGAAGCCATACTGTGAATTTTTGTGGCTATTTGTGCGCTTAATGGGACGATAATCCAATTCTCACATTCCTAGGTTAGTTTTGTATGTATTATATTTATATTTTCGGAAATATTCATCTTCGACTGGGTCGAGGTAATCTCAAATGAGATTTCCCTTCAACTATCCAACTATTTGAAAACTCATAGATTTTTCATGACTACGTATTTGGTCTTGGCAGTTGCCTATTGTAATTTCTTTGAGGGGTTTCCCCTAGGAGAAAATCTAAATGTTGATAATGAACGAGTTCAATTCTGGTACACTATTCTTTGGAAACATAAGACACCTTTCCATTTCTTCCTTATTCGAGATAAATTCCTTAAGGAATTTAGATATATGTTGACTGGAGCCACACCTAGAAGAATAACTCAAGAAGCGAAATAATTTCTCAAAGGAAATGGAGTTTGTTTTTATGAAGAGAACCATACTTACATTAGACTATATGGTTGTGAAGAAACCCCTCTTCTTCTTCTCGCATTTGTTTGTGGAAAATATCTTGTTGCAAAGGTTTATAGACAGTACAAGGCATGGTCCATCATGTTTGATAGAAAAAGAAAGAAACAATTTATTTCATTACCCATTCATGTTGCCAACACAACAATGAGGAATTCCACCCATTTAATGGAAATTCATGAAATGTTTACCCCATTTAATTTAAAGGAGGGAGAACTCTTGAAAGGTTCTAACACTGAAGGCTTGTTCTCCAAACACTTGGCATCCATGAGATATGGCATGTATGTAATGATGATTTGGCCATGAAATTTAGCACAAACACTCAAAGACAAAATAGAACAAGGCAAAGAGGAAAAGACACAACCAACATGCAATCTTCTTTTGCTCCCCATCCACGTAAGAGCTCCTCCTCTACAAAAAAGAAAAAGGAATCAAATGTGTACAGAGGAGAGAGTAATGAAGGATATGTCAGAAGAGATGAACATAGTTGAAAAAGCACATGCAATGTCTCAACAAAAAAGAAAGACAAACCCAAGAAAAAATGACTCACGTAACTCAGGAAGTCTGAGGAACATAGTTGATATGGAAATAGAAAATGCTATAATTTTCGACTAGGTGGCACTTCAAATCGTTGAAAGTCGGTGAATTGTAGAGGAAACAAAGTTACCAACATAAGGAGAATTGTGACCTCAAAATGAGAACTCTAGCCATTTTTGGGTAAAAAACACCAAAGTCAATCCCCAAATGAAAAAGTGGTGCTACCGATAACACCCTTTTTTTGGGAGGTGGTTAAAATTGCAACTTGTTTGAAATCACAGCCTTGACATTGCGACATAATGTGGACATAACCCTAAAATTGGCCCTCGAATTGAAAAGTGATGTTACTAGTAGCACCATGTTTTTTTAGGAGTTAAAACTATGACCTAATTGAAACATGGCCTTGACCACTAGCACCACTGCAAATACAACATTGAAAATCGACTCCTAAATCTAAAAGTGTTATTTTTTTATGTATCAGGCAGAATCGACAACTGGGCGGGCTCATAATCGTGTGACACGAGGTCGATTTCGATCTCTGCTACTATAACCTTCAGGCGTACCCATGTGGATCCACACGTGGTACACAAGGCTTTGCAAGGTTCGAACCAAATGACATCACAAGGAATGCCTTAATTGATCTACACCTCATCGCCAACTGATCTAAACCTTCGGGAAAAATCTAAAATTTTATTACTTGATAATTTATTTATTTATTACTTTTTTTTTAATGATTTACATCAACAAAAGATTTAAATTGGAAAAAAAACACCCCTAAACAAATTCTTTTTTAAAGGAATTTTTTTTTTTAAGAAATAAAAGACAAAAAAAAAAATTGAAAATCTTTTAGAAATAAAGAAGAAAAAAAAATGCAAATCACGATTTTTTTGATTAAAAATGAGTAAATGTAAATTGTTTTTGGAAAAAAAAAGATTAAAAATGATACTTAAAATTCTAAGTTTTAAACCCAAAAATTGAAAAAAAAAATACAAAAACACATTTTTTAAATAATTAAAAAAACCTAATTTTTGGGATTTTTTTGTCACAAAGTATATGTTAAAGCTTGTAGCTTATTAAGAAGATCAACCCCGAAGTGAGAGAGTGGAGCAACAACAAGCTAGGGTTTGATAGTTGTAGACACAACAGAGCTCAACATGGTTACCAAAGGGGGTAGTAATGGAACCCCCTCATACAAGCAGGTAGTGGTGGACAGGGGAAAAGGCCCACGTGGCGACAGTTTCAAGGAAACAGTGACGAGCGCATTGGAATCAAGACCGGAAAAGAACCAGGAAGAAAGGGATTGCATGGGGGAAGAAGCCAGAGAAACCCAGAATGATGCACAAGAACCAGCGAACCCTAATGGGGTAGAAGGGCACAACCCGTGTAAACCTAAGACAACATTGATACCCAAGGTGATACTAGAAGACCCACAAACGAAACTCTACTGGGACCAGATGAAGATGCATGCACTCATTTGAAAGTTCATGGGTTTGTGGACCACAAAGAGAACGTTGCACAACTGGATAAAATACCAATAGAAGCCAAATGAGGAAGTGGAACTCCACCTGGGGTCGAAAGGCTTCTTCACACCAATATTCATGAACATGGAGGACAAGGATAGAGTCTTTGAGGGAGGGGCATACTTCCACACCTTAGCAGGACTGTACATGTGGCCATGGAAGGAAAACTTCTCCCCGGAGAAAGAAACCTTCAAGAATGTACCCATCTGGTTGAGGCTTTACTCTCTGCCACTAGACTACTGGCTACCATCCACCTTCAAAGCAATCAGGAACAAACTTGGTAAATATGTGAAGACATCAGAAGCAACCATAAAAGGGATATATACCTCCTATGAAAGGATCTGCATGGAGATGGATGTTTTAGGGGCACTCCCAGAAGCCATAAGCCTGGAATTCAGGGATGAGGAATGGATACAAAGCATCGACTACGAGCAGATCCCTTTTAGATGCAGAAGATGCCATGAACATGGACACCTATTCAGAGAATGCCCTCTCAATAAAAAATAAGAAGAGGAAAATACCAAAATATAGCAGGATGAGGATGGGTTTTTCAAGCCGAACCACATAAATAGAGCAAACAAGAAACCAAGTAAAGCCCCAATGGGAAGCAATCCAGAAGCCAGGACTCGAACGGAAGGGCGGGACAAAAAAAAGGGGGGGAAGAAGGAGGAAAGGAAAAGGAAAAAGCCAAATAAGCTAAGGAACAAGCCACAAAGGAGAACACAAACAACCCAAGCAATAAGATGGAACAAGGGGGCATCGCAACCCCTATGGATGGAGAAACCAGAGATGCCAACACCCCCATGCAGAAGGCATACGGAGATGTGAAAATGACACCCAGTGAGGTAGGTACGGAAGAATCTGATCTTAGAGATATTGTGGAAAGGGAAGGAATAGATCTCCTGAACACACTGGAGCAATGGAAAAGGCAGGGCATAGACAATGCACCAGTGGAGCAACTAGATCGTATCTAATACCTATTCCTCCTAAGAGAGGAAGCAAAATACAGAGGGCTCAAGCACACACACAGGAAGATAGGACACCTTGGAATCAAAACAAGCGAGGGACAACTCCAGCTCTCACCCAAGCAGACGAGAAGGAAGAAAGGTAGGAAATCAAACAACATAACCCTACAGGAACTAGAAGCTCTGCTGATAAACTCAAGTAAGATAAAAAAATCTCTTTCCCAACTCCCCCCCACATTTTTAAATGAAGATTATAACATGGAATATTAGAGGCCTAAACAACCCATGAAAACAAAGAATCCTTAAAAACAAACTAAGGAAGGAACAACTGGACCTCTGTTTCATCCAAGAGACAAAATGTACTATAGACAGAATGGAAACAATCAACAAAAAACAATGGGGCAAGTACAAGACATTAGTTGTCAAAGGACAATAGACGACAGGCGGTATTCTCACTTTGTGGAACCCACAAGTGATGAATCTACTAGTAGTCGAAGTCACCAGACACACACTTTCGGTTAACATGCAAATCAAAGGTAACACAAAGGTGATTCTATGCACTAATGTGTATGGTCCCCAGATGTTGGAAGAAAAGAGAAGAATGCTCCTAGACCTAGAAAACCTAAAAGCCCAACAACCCCCACTAGATCCTGGCAGGGGAATCCAACATTATCATGACACTTGTGGAAAAAAAGGAGGCACTAGGAGACTGGATAGAGATGTGGAAGACTTTTCAACCTTCATAGACACAATGGAGATGGTGGACATCAAAACTAGTAATGACAAGTTCACTTGGAACAACAAACGGATAAAGCAACATCAGATAGCGATGAGGCTAGATAGATTCTTGGTGTCAGAGTTCATCATTCTATAGGGTTTAACTTTAGACTGTATCATCCTTCCCTAGGGGGGCTCAGACCACTGGCCAATCCAATTGGAAGCAAACTTCCAAACCACACCAAGGAATAGACCTTTCAGATTTGAGAAATTTTGGATCGAACATCCCACCTTCAAGGAAAACATCAGTCAATGGTGGCGAGCGCAACAACCGAAACAAGGGACAAGGATGTTCAATCTATATAAGAAATTCAGGTACATCAAACATAAACTCAAGGAGTGGAATAAGGAAACCTTTGGAAACATAAACCAAGAAAAAAAAAAACTGAAGACAAAATGAGGAAACTTCAGGAAATATGCATAGACGTGGGCTATACAGAGGATAGGAAAAAGGAAGAGACCCAAATGACCCAGGAATGGGAAAAAATATGCAAGCAAGAAGAGACTCTATGGTGCAAAAAGTACAGAATCAGGTGGCTAAAGGAAGGAGAGCAGAATACAAAGTTTTTTCAAAGAACAACCATTGCCAGAAGAACCCACGACAAAATCCTGAAAATTTGGGATCAGGATGGGATAGAGAGAGAGTCCCATAAGGAGATTGAAAACATAATGGTAAACCACTTCCAGGGGATATCCCAAGAACCCAACCAAGACCGAATGGAGGCCATACAAAGGATAACTCAGCACATCCCTAGGCTAGTTACTGAGGAACAAAATATCAACCTAAACAAACCCGTCGCTAAGGAGGAAATTGACCAAGTGATCCAGGAGATGCCCAATGGAAATGCCCCAGGCCCAAATGGATTCACGGTGGAATTCTTCAAATCCTGCTGGGAAGTGGTCAAGCATGACGTTTATGGGGTGGTGGAAGACTCCAGATGCTCGACCTCCATTCTAAAAATGCTAAATGCAACAATGATTACTTTAATCCCCAAAGAAAATGAAGCAAGGACCCTAGACCGCTACAGACCCATAGCTTTATGCAATGTGGTCTACAAGATAATCTCCAAAGTCATAGCCAATAGAGTAAAACCTCTCCTACCCACACTGATTTCACAGGAACGGGAGGGTTTTGTAGAAGGACGACAAATTGTGGACAACATCATCCATGCCCATGAGATGATACACACATTGAAACTCCAGAGGAGAGGGGGGATGATAATCCAACTTGACCTAGTGTCACATACCCACTATGAAAAAAATAAAATTTCCGCTCTTCCTCAAGGGATAGAATCCTTGAATTTCTATGAGGCCTAGCACAGACCATCCCTTCCCTTATCCTCCTCCAAGCGACCACAATCTGGCTTTAGCACAAGCGCCTTTCGCAACTCACGAGTTGGAGAGTCAAGGCTCTCGACTCCTCGCTAGCACCTGCTACTTGTAACCGTAGGCTAGGCTAAACACTAGCACTACTCGCATCTCGTGACTTCGTGAGTTGGAGTGTTGATCCCTTGTGCTCCTTCTTTGTGAATCCCCAAGACGTGAAAAGTCAACGTTACGTGGACTCTGCCAAAGCGACGCGTACACGCCACCTGTCTCCTCCGCTATACTCTGCTTACGAGCTATGTCGCTACTGCCCGTCGCACGAGACCTCGACTCTCGACGTTTCGCGACTTTTGTAGTAAAAAAGGAATTCTTTCGACCTTTGAACCCCCGATACGCGATACCACATGGAGGTTTTGATCCAACGGTTCTCCCATGGCTTGGATCCAACGGTCTGGATCCTTTCGCGATCTTGCGTATCGCGAGTCCTTAAAACCTTGCCCGTTATTGACTCCTTCGAGTCGCAAGTAAGCGAAACGCTGAGCTTTCGCCACGTGCCCTCCTTGATGGACGGCTATGATCAAATCGCGACTTCACACATTGATAGTTCGAACAGTTTGTTCTTTGACCTTCTTGCTCTACGAGTCAGCGAGATGCTGAGCTCTCGCCACGCGTCCTCTACAATGGGCGGCTTGATTTCCTCTTCGAAGAGTTCGGATTTCGTGACTCGCACGTTGTAAGGTTCTTTCCTTCAAACCCCTGACTCTCGAAACGCTGAAATCTCCCTCTAGACGATCGACGGTCCAGACCACTCCTGGGTCAACGGCCATGATCATGTCGTTATTTCACGTATCGTGAGTTGGTGTAGTCTTGCCCGTTGACCACTCCCAATCGCGAGTCAGCGAAATGCTGCCCGACTGCCACGCATCCCTTCTTTGGTTCTTTCATCGGTCAACACGTGTCCAACTTAATATCTGACGGTCTAACTTCCCATCGGGATTTCATGTATCGCGCGTTCGAAGGGATCTCTACCTCTGTTTCCCGAACGTCGAAATCCTCCTTTGGGCACGAAACGTTAAGATTATTGCTACTTCTATAGATCTGACGGTTGTCCGTCCTCGTCTCTGCGTTCCTCCAATATCGATCGTTTTTCCTTTGGAGCCTTCGTTGCTTCTAGTTCTTGAATAATTTCAGTTTCCAAAGGTTTCGAACCTTTGTCCCTTCCTTTGCAATCTACCTTGGTTTAAGGAACACTCTGTAAGTGTTATCTCTCCTGAGCTTCGTCAGCTATGAAGGACTTAAGAGCCTTGCGCTCTTCTTCTAGGCTTAACAGGCTTTGTCCTCCAAGGGACTCAAAATGATTAGGAACGTTTACATGCATACATGAAACTGTGTTCACGGTAGACGAACACACAGTTCGTGACTTGGGCTTATGCCACCATAGGACACAAGTATTTACAAGTATAAAACATATCCTAACCATATGATTTCTTACTAGCCTAATTATACAACCAAGCAGTGATAAAAGGAATATAGTATATCCAATTCATACACAGTTACAGATAAATTACACAGGGCAGGAGATCACTTATCCATTACAGGTTACCGCCAACCAACTGATTGTGGGTGTTCGTCCTTCCACCTGACCATAGGCATAGAGGCATTCATTCTTAGCACTCTGGCCACCCCCGTGCCAAGCCATGATATCACCAGGGAATTCTCACACTTCTCGAGGGTTCTTCCTCTATTTCTGCTTCTGGTTGGGTCATGTTCTCTGTAACTCAGAGCTTTCTCTCTCTTGGTTATGGCCTCGACGAGGTTTCTTAGATGCTCCTCAGCATCAAGCTCGCGGTCTTCAGTTTGTGACTTGCTAAAGAGCTCTGCGCATCTCCCTTGCGAGCTTACGCTCTCCCCCTTTCCCCTAGTCTCTCCTCTCCCATGTGTATCCCTCTTACCTTGGAAGGTTTGCCCACCTATCATGTTCCTTCTATCAGAAGGAAGCTCAGGTCTGCAGGTCCTTGTGGTACTTCGGGATGACATCCCATGTTTCCATTCATGGGGGTGGTTGATAATTCAACCACCGGTCCTTTCTTCATTAACTGATTTCTCTTCTTGGGATCCGAAGGAGGTTGTCATCCTCATCAAGGGAAATTTGGGGTTATTTTTCATAATGAACCCTCTCTTATAGTTTTCACATTCTTCCTCTAGTGATATCATGGCCAGTACTTTCAAGGCTTCACCCCCACAGTCAGTCATTGGCAACTCAAACAATAATGCATTTACATTGTCCTCATGCATTAGCATGGTAATTCCTATTTTATGATTAATTACAAATTAGGGGAAATAGTGTGTTACACCTAGCAAAATCTTATGAAAAAATTAATTGGCACTATATGATCAAGACTCTGGAAGCTTTTGGCTTTGCACAACACTGGATCAATTGGATTGTCAGCCTAGTCTCAACGACAAGTTACTCACTTCTAATCAATGGAGCCCTAGCCAAACCCTTCTGGCCTTCAAGAGGCATCAGACAAGGAGACCCGCTATCTCCCTTCCCGTTCATTTAGATGATGGAAGGACTCTGTAAAAGCATAAAAAGCGCAACTACAGCAGGAGAAATAAGAGGCATCAAACCTTTCGAAAACTGCCCTACCTCCACACACCAATAGTTCGTTGATGATACCTTACTCCATGGCACACCCATGGTCAAAGAAGCGAAATCCTATAAAAGAATTTTAGAAAAGGTTTGGGGAAGCCTCAGGAGTGGAGATCAATCACTCTAAATCCATGATCTACTTCTTCAATACCAACCTTGCAATTCAAAGAAACTTGGCAAATATTTTGGTTTTTGAACGCAAAACACTCCCAACGAAATACTTGCGAATCCCCCTGATGGACATAGCATGCAAAATGACAACAAGGGAAGGAGTGATCAACAAACTACAGGAGAGGGTGAAAAATTGGACTTACAGATCCCTCAACCTAGCGGGGAGACTTATCCTGACCAAAGCTGTTCTGCAAGCAATTCTGACCTATATGATGTCAGTGTTCCCCACTCCCAAAGGAATACTCCAAAAAATAAGAGCCATCCAAAGGGACTTCCTATGGTGAGGAGAGAAAAGTAAGAAAAATGGGCCATTGTGGCCTGGGAAAAGGTTTGCAAACCTAAGTGCAAAGGAGGCCTAGGGTTACAAGACTCACAGGTAACCAACGAAGCCTATGGGGTGAAACTCTGGTGGAGATGGGTCAAAGAAAAGGCAACACCGTGGGCAATCATCTGGAAGGCCAAGTATGCCCCAGACGTCAACGAACATGATCGAATTCATTTTATGGGCACTAGGGAGGGATCAACCATCTGGAACCCAACCCAACCCAACAAAACGTGGATCCAGAAACATAGCTTCTGGGAAGTGAGGAATGGTAAAACAACCAGATTCTGGGAGGACGCGTGGCAACAGAAACCCAAAATGGAAAATCGGGATAGGGAGGAACTCAAACATGAGATGACAGTGCAAGGCAAAATCAAAGTCCATGACTACTAGAAACAAGAAAATGACCGCGACAGATGGAGGATCTGGGATCAATTCAATCCACAAAATAGAGATCGGATCACAACAATAGTTAAAGAGGTGGAGGAGGAATTGGGGAAAAGGAAAATTGCAGTCTCAAAAGAAGAGGACCAACTAATATGGGGTAGGAAAAATGGTGGAGAATTCAACTTAAAAGAAGCTTGGAATTACAACACGACCCATGACCAAGAAGATTCGGCGCAATAGTGGGGAAAGATATGGGATAGCCCCCAATGGCCAAAAATCAAAATATTCAAGTGGTTAGTACTTCACAACTGAATTCTAACCTGGGAAAACCTCAGGAAAAGGGGTTTCATAGGCCCATCACGATGCCACCTCTGTCAAGCAAAGGAAGAAACAACAAATCACCTCCTCGATGAATGTAATTATACAACAGAGATATAGGATTGGGCGGCAAGAATCTTTGGCTAGTCCAATAGGACCCGAGGTAACATCAGTGCAACCATCAATAACTGGAATGGGAGTTATAGCAAAAATGAAATGGTGAACCTCTGCTGGAATCTCATGTCAGGGATTATCATATGGGCAATATGGAAAGAAAGGAACCAATGCATCTTCAGGAACAAAAACCTTCCGGAAGGGAAACACAAGGAAGCAATAATCTCTCAAATACAAGAAACGGTGCAGAGCCGCAACTACCAGACTGGAAAAGTGCAACCCACAGGCTAGGACTCATGAATCCTTGAAGTTTTTCATCTAAAAGATGGGCGCAACAACACACGGGTAGGACGACCACCGCAACTCCAATCATGAGAGCTCAACTAGACACCATCTTCGGCAGGGTTCCTCAAGTAAAAATTTGACGGGGCGGCAAAAGGAAACCCAGGAATGACAGGGATGGGAGGGGTGATCAGAGATAGTGGTGGAAACATAATTCGACTGTACACTGGGAGTATGGGAAATTCAACCAATAACGTAGCGAAATTTGGAGCCCCTCAAAATTCTAAGCTGAGAAAGGATGACCAACACTATAGTGGAAGGTGACTCCACCTTGGTCATGAACATAATGAAGAAACTCCAAAATGGCACTGGAGTGGGCAAAGTACAGAGACATTGGCGCTTGGCACACTCCCTACAAAAAATATAGGAGCATCTGCAAACGATTAACACAGTGGAGTTGCGTTGGGTACGCAGGTCAGCGAATGGCCTGGCGGACATAATTTCTAACAAGGGGGTTAGCAAGGAAGGACTAGAAATAGATACTACATGGCACAAAATCCTCGAAGGACAATTCATAATGGAATGCCTCCAACTAGTGACAAAAAATTATGACAACAACTTACGCAAGGAAGGTCACATCGAGGAGGACAACGAAAGGCCCAGGGGACGACGTGAAAGACCCAGGCAGGAAATGACTGCCCAACACTCGACCACCAATCGCAATGCAGGATCAGATGATACAACAGGAAAGGGTACAACAACAAGGTCATGTCAACAGTAAGATCGATGACAAATAACAGGCAGCGAATGACGTAAGGCAAGAGGGACTAACAGGAACTAGTATCAACCCACCACGCCAAAGACCAGGTACGGGGAGATGCTCAATAGGATATCAAGCAAGAAAGGGCAAGGTACTGTACATGGATAACGATGGAGTAATCATGAGCATATGTATCGTGACGGGGAAAAAGGATGGGAAGGTTCACCTCTACGAGTAGACCATGGCTGGAAGGACGAGCCCACAACAGGGAAATCTCAATAAGAGAAGAAACAACAAGAATAGTTGTAAACAGAAGAGCGCAACAACAGGAGACAACATAGACACAAGGGTAGGAAACAGGTTGAGAATCCAACAAAGGAGCTTCCATAGGCCAGATAGGATGGTGCAAATGAAGAGAACGCACATCAAAAGGAACCCTCTGTGGAAGGGAACTCAGAACAATCCCCCGAGGGTGTCCAGGATGGAGCAGGCAGCCAAAGATGTAGAGGGCACCTTTCACACCCTAGTTGCACTGAAAGGAAAGGTGACCATTAACTGTCTAGAAAAGGAAATCCAAAGAAATCACAAGGGAAAAACATGAGATGCTCTGACTTAGGAAACAAACTGGGTAACTGACCTAGGATCACGCAACCCAGGGAAACCCTCCACCACAAAACGATGGAGATGGCATGGAAAACAGAGATGTTGATTGGGAAAGTGAGCTCAGAAAGGGAGGATGCCAGATGAGAGAACAACAAGGAACACACAAAACTGTTAACCGAAATCCTGAGACGCCTCAGTAGTTTGGAAACCATTACCAAACTGCTAACTGAGGTAGAAAAGAACCATCAAGACAAGATTGAGCGGTTGGTTGCTCAATTCCACCTCTACCTACGCTACATCCATAACATGGACATCACGCCAACCGACGGGAA
>ML793071.1:194039-206407 GCA_009831015.1 Picea engelmannii
TTTGACAAAGTTAATCACAATTTCCTCTTTGCTGTAATGAAGAAATTTGGATTTGATGACACCTTTGTGAATTGGATAAGAGCTTGTATTGACTCGCCCTGGATAGCCCCCATGGTAAATGGGAGAGTAACTAGTTTTTTCAAGGCATCCAGAGGGCTGCGTCAGGGCTGTCCCCTTTCGCCCTTGCTTTATGCACTTCAAGCATCAGTCCTGAGCTATCAACTAGAGAATGCCAGAACCAGTAGCAGCCTCAAAGGTCTACAGATAGCCCAAGGCGTGAAAGAAATCAATCACGCACAGTTCGCATACGATACATTGCTCTTGGGAGGGGCAAGCTGTCTAGTAGAAAAAAGATTCAAAGAGGAGCTGGACGCCTATACTGTTGTGTCGGGAAGTGAGATCAGCCATGCAAAAAGAAAAATATACAGTTGGAACATCACTCCCATTGAGATGAGAGACATTTCTAGAACTTTGGGCATGGAAGGACACACAATTTGGGAAACGTTCACCTACTTGGGCGTCCCTATCTCCAAGAAGAACCCAAGGACATCCAGCTGGAACCACCTTCTGGACAAACTTAAGAACATAATTTCCTCTTGGGGCACTAATTGGCTAAGTTTAGCAGGCAGAATCGTGCTTATCAAATCTGTCTTAGCAAGTGTGCCCATTTATCAAAACTCTCTCCTTTTAGCTACTGGTACCACAATCAATCAACTGGAAGCTCTGCAAAGGCAGTTCTTATGGGAAGGGGGCAAACAGACCAGCAAAAGAGCCCATCTCATAAGCTGGGATAAAGTTTCGAAACCTTTGATGGAGGGAGGACTAAGTCTTAAAAATACTAAAGTTCAGAACCTTGCTCTTGGTGCAAAACTGTTATGGCACATAATCAGTGGAAAAACAGCATGGTGTAAGGAAGCCTTATGGAAAAAATATTTCAACGGCCCAAGGAGAAGATGTGTGGAACATCTGCCAAGTGATCAAACGGGATCCCCAATATTCAATCTGTGCAGAAAGGTCAGAGAATAATTCATTTCCCACTTGACTTGGGTGTCGGGGAATGGGAAACAAATCAAAATCTAGAAAGACTCCATTCTTGGCGACCCCCCTTTGGAGTTGAACCAGAATCTACAACGATTGAAAACCTGGATGGATGAGAAAAACTTGAGAACACTTTTCGACATTTCTGCCTGGGGGGCAGGAAGGCACAAACAATGGCAAGGTTGGACAGTGAGCAACCTGCCATTGGACTTAGAGTCCGATTGGGGCTCTCTTAAGTTAACCCTGCAGGGGAAAGCCCCATTAAAGAAAGGAGCGAGAGACAAGAGAGGTTGGGGAAAATAGGCAAAGCCTTATTCCACTTCGTTGGGGTATTCCACCTTGCTAAGTCTCCCACACGTCCCCCCCAACCCAACAATATGGAAATCTATCTGGAATACCAAAACCATCCCCAAGGTCGACTTGTTCCTATGGACCCTTGGTCACGACAATATCCAGACCGGAGAAAACCTTCAAAAGAAAGGCTGGGATGGTCCTTTCAGATGCCCCCTTTGCCATCAAGCTGAAGAAACTTCCAATCACCTTCTCCTCTTATGTGCCTTCTCAAAAGAAGTTTGGACAATGACAATAGGCTTGCATTCCGCTCTCCCCCTTCCCCAAGACATCCCTTCCCTTCTCCTTGATTGGCCTACCCTCTTCCCGTTCTATCATTCAAAGCAAAGTGAGGCCTCAAAACTCTGGAAAGCTCTCCCCAGATTCATCCTTTGGGGACTTTGGCTGGAGAGAAATAGCAGAATTTTTCGTGAAAAAGAAAGGAAAGCCCCCCAAGTGATCTCCAGGATCAGAGCTCTCTTCAGTGATTGGGCTAATACCCAAACTCCCCCAACACACAGCAGGAAGATGGACGAGCAAGAAGAGCACTGGTGTGCTCAATTCCAACTCCAGAAAGCAATTGGGGACAAAGCCCCCCTCACTATCCAGACACACTGGGAACTTAGGAAAGGAACATTTGACTTTGCCAATTGGAAAAGAGAAAGAAATGGCTATATTCTCTCCTTTGACGGGGCCTCAAAAGGCAACCCCGACCAAGCAGGTGGAGGGGGTATTATTGAAAAGCCAAATGCAGAAATTTTGCTGAGGTATGCGATTGGCCTGGGCATAACCTCCAATAATCACGCAGAGGCAATGACGCTCTGGCAAGGGCTGTGCCATGCTCAAAACAATGGCATCCGGGACTTAGTAATCATTGGGGACTCTCGATTGCTGATCCAAGCCATCGTGCTCTCAAGCGAAACCAAAAACGCCAAGCTCAACAACCTCTTAGCCAGAATTCGCATGCTATTATGGGGCTTGGACTCGTTTCAAATTTTCCACGTCCTATGGGCGCTAAACCAAAATGCAGATATAGAAGCCAATAGAGGAGTCGAGTTGGCTACAGGTCATACTCTGGTCAATGAGCACCAGTCCACGATGGACATCCCGTGAATCACCTCCATGCCCAACAATTATTTAAATCCGGGAGCAAGGACAGGACACAAAATGACTGCGCCAGGACTCAAGAAGATACACGCGATTGAGGGAATCCATCAGCAGGTGTCCAACCGATCCTCTCATCTGCCAAGGGAAGAGTGAGACCCCGCGCCCATACCTCTCAGGGTCTGCACAGCAGGAGGTATGATTACAGGAGGGCACTCACGCATAAATCCGGCCTCGCCTCCAGTTCATGAGCAGTTCAAGTTCACGCACGTCAAGAGCAGAAGGAGGTGTATCAAGGAAACAAATTCAGGAGAAGAGGAAATGGCAGCAAGCACCAGTCGACCCCTCACAGTAGAGGAACGCCTCAAGCAACTGGATGACAAGCTGGAGAAGCTGAAGAACATGCTTCAGTTCCAGCTCGACTTTCTTGAGAATCTCGACTCAGAAGCCGGGAGACGAATGGAACAACTAGAGCAGGACCTCTCCTTCGTCAAAATTGGCTTCACAGAGGAGTTAGATAAACTCCATCAAGAACTAAAAAGTCCCCAAGAGAAATTCGAAGACAGAATTGGGGATCTGGAGGACAAGCTGTCCAAGTTGAACCTAGAATGGGGAGAAAATCCTGAGAAGTAGCTTATCTTCAGCGATGAGATGCACATGTCTGTAGCAGTCCTCAACATCCTAGCATTTTGTATAGAAGCTAGGGCTCTAAATAAGTTTAGTCCAGATTTCTGATTGAATTTGGGAGTTTTGTCATTCTGGAAATTTCAGTATTGTAATCCAGTTTTTGCAGGCAGAAGCTCTGTGCAGCCCTGCCCTTTGTAACTGATTTATGGCTTTGCCACCTCTAATATAAACCCTCTACTCGTTATAGTAAAAAAAAAAACAATCTGTTCCCTTCAATCATACTCCAAGGGTTTTTCATTGCTAGGGATTTTGCAAAGGTAAAAATGTCCTTTAAACCCCATCCACCATTTCATTTTGGCTTTGAGATATGGTTCTTTAAATCTAGCACTAGGGATCAAGAGTCTTCTTTTCCTACCCATAGGAAGTGCAGGGATTTTTGAGAAATTTTGTGCATAACTCCTTTTGTCACCTAGGCAAGAGAGGTCCAATATACCATAATTTCTTCTATAACAGATTTTAGGAGAACCAATCTTCTGGCTCTGAAGAGCCATCTGTTATACTAGGATATAAACCTCTTTTTGATTTTTGCTAAGAGCCAATGCCTTGAGTGTGAATCCCATATATCTGAGGCCTTCTTCTAGATCCTTTACTTGTACTCCTAGGAGAGTAGATATTGAGTTTGTTTCCTAAAGGGGTATTCCCCAGACCAATAGAGAATATTTTTCCTAAATGATCTTCATTCTGGTAGCTAGGCATAAGATATTGAGAATTCCCTTTATATTTTCTAGAAAGGAGACATTGCCATCGCAAAATATGAGAATGTCATCTACAAAAAGAATATTGGAGAGGGAATTGTTTGGGAGATTTGAATGCCTTTGAATTTCCTTTGAGTTCCTTCATATGTGATAAGGCGACTTAGGGATTCTGCTACCAGAAGAAAAATCAAGGGGGAGAGTGGGCATCCCTGTCTGAGACCTCTTTCAGCTTTGAAGAAAGGGGAGGTTGAGTTGTTAATGAGGACGACAAAGGAAATGGTGGAGATACAACTGAGAATCCAAAGGACAAAGGAGTGTGAGAATCCCAAATGAAAGAGGAGAAGTCTGATGTAAAGCCAACTTACTTCGTCAAAATCTTTGGCCAAGTGAACTTTGAATATGACAACCTTTTTCTTTCTTGTGTGAATTGAGTGTATTCCTTCTTGAGCAAGACCTATGCCTTGGTGAATTTGTCTTCCTCTTAAAAAGCCAAATTGTTCCCCATAAATATTGTTAGCAAGGATCTCTTTTAAACAATTTGCAATGATTTTTATGATAATTTTGTAGATGTTGTTGCAAAGAGAGATGGGTCAAAATTGGTCAAAGGATTCAGGATTATCAGACTTTGGGATGAGGGTGATGAAGGTGGAGTTGAAGGGAGCTAGGATTTGGATGGTTGTGTGGGAGTATTCAATGGTTTTGAGGAGATCTTGACTAACAATGTCAAAGGTCCTGAAGTAGAATTCTACAGGTAGTCCATCTCGTCCCGGGCTTTTGTCCTTTTGAAAAATGTGTAATTTTCTTTGTAGCTCTTCTTTCATGAATTCTGCCATTAGGGATTCATTTTGGTCCTGATCCACAAAACTAGGGAAGATACTTTCCACTTTTAAAATGGCTTCAATTGAAGATATCTACTCTTCCTTGAAAATATCTTTGCAATGGGCAGTACCTACAGCTGCAATATCTTCAAAACTTGTGGCCATTGTCCCATCACTTCTTTGAATTGCTCAAATTGTGTTTTTTTGCTTTCTACCATTTGAAACATGGTGGAAAAAATTTGTGTTATCATCTCCGGCTTGGAGCTAAAGGGATCTACTTTTTAGGCTCCATTCTTTTTCCCTAGAACTAAAGATTTATTTCTTCTTTTTTTCCAGCAAGAGAATTTCTAATTTTTGCTCTTCAGAAAAGCTTGAATCCATCTCTTTCTCCAACCAATCTTTGAGCTGCTATTTTGTTTCAAGTAGGTCTTTATTGTCTTGTAGTTTTTTCTCCTTTCTCCATGCAATCATAGCATATTTTACTCTTTTGAGGTTGTCCAAAATTGAATTGGGGGAGATTTAGGGAGATTTTCATTTTTCTTGCAAGAGTTAAGAAGCTTGGATCTTCTAGCTAGAAATTGTTAAACTTGAAGGGGCTAGGGGGATCTAAGGGATCATGAATCAATTTAAAGAAAATAGTGGAATGATCTGAAACTATGTTTGCACACAGGGTAGACCCAAGGTTCAACACTTCAACAACGCACCAACAAAACCCTAACTACCACCCCTTTTGGCAACACCTGTGAAGCAGATGAAGTCTCACCCAAGGTAGAGGCAGGGGTGGTTGCATGACTCCAGTGTCTGCAACCTTAGTTGGGACACAGATATGTGATTGTAACACCTTAACAAAGAACTTAGTAGTTATAGTTCATTAGTATTTAACCTTTGTTTACAGTGCAAATAAACCCTAATTACAGAGCAACACAGTATTCATCCAGATCTAATATATTCAAGCACTAAGCATATCAACATAGATAAGATCTAGCATCTTATTCACATCATTAGGCACTAAGTTATCATATTCATACATTGTTACACTAAGCAGTAATCATATAAACAATAAAACATTCACAATGCACAAAGCTACCACAACACATGATATATGTGGTTCACCCCCAGCCTGGGGCTACATCCACCAACTCTTCTCTTCTTTATTATCTTCAGTCAAGTTTCTTACATGCACATAGCATCAAAATCCTACTCCACAAAAGATAGGATATCTGCGTGCACCTCGCCAGATCCTCCTTCCCCGAGCTAGGTTACAACACAAAGCCTCTATATAGTCTCTTACAGTCACTTGTACTTAGCCTTGCAAGCCTCACACAGTATGCACAAAGCATTTACAAATATCACTTAGCATAGCATCACACAAATGTGTATCTTGTCTTAGCACTTAGCAAGGTACAAAGCCCCTCTTTACATTGCCTAGACATCTATTTATACATTACAAAAAGGCCTAACCATGGGTAAACCCATGGTCCGACATCCCCATGCCCGTTAGATAAGCCTAAAACCCCAAAACCCTAATCAAGGGGCTGAGATCCCGCTATCTCCTCTTTGACTTGCGCTCCACCTTCGACAACCCGTTAAAGTCCCAAAATAGGTCAAACCTGACCAAGGATCCTCAAAACTTGGTCAAGGGCCAACAAGCCCCCAACACTCACTTGTGACTCATCTCGAGTCACTCTGGTCTGGGTAGCTCTGCCTCAAAAGCCTCAAGCTTGGCTCGAGCTGCTTTGACCTATTGTTGCACCAAGGTTTCCTGCTCGATGAACTCTTGGATAACTGCTTCGTTGACAGGTCCCTCTAAGCGATGTTCGACTGCAATGACTACTTGTTCCAGCTCTGCTCCTCATCCTTTAATCTCCTCAAACAATTGGCAAGCCTCATCTTGAACTAGCTGAAGCCTCTGAGTCACTTCTATGACTTTGCTCTGTATGGTGTGGACCTGTTGTTGAGTGGTGCATTGTTCCTGGGATCTCTTCATCCTCTCAATTGCTGGTAGAGGTTTCAACTACACCTGTACTATCACTGCTTGCTACTTTACCTCCTGGAGCTTTATTTCATTGTATTCAGTTCAAGGTCTTTAGTAAGTCGCTCATAAGTTTGCACACTTCTACTTCTAAGTTGTTTACATTTCAGAGCTAATGCTATGATCCTCTCAACTCTGCTCTGGGCAGTGGATTCTCTTTGGTCTCACACGTCCTGCAGAGTGCTCGACATTGTTTGTACCTCTAGGTTTGATATTCTCTGTTGAAGCTGTTGGATGGCTTCAACAAGCTGCGCTACTTGATGTTCCACTGGGTCTTCCTCCTTTTTTTCTAATCCTGTCATAGAGCGAAGTGCTTTGTTGACTGCTTCTTTTACTCCAATCTGCTCTGCGAGCAACTGTTCTGTTTCTTACTAGATTTGTGATTTCTCCTCTTTGAACTTTGTTTGGAGTTCATCCTTCTCATGTTGTGCAACTCGACATTGCTCTACTACTTCCTCATATGCTTGCTTCAGGGCCACTGTGGCCTGTTCTTTTTTTTCTTGTGCACGACGAAGGCAAGCTTTGGTCTCATCAACTATTTTAAGGAGTTGGGTAGGCTCATCTCCCAACTTTGGTTCTTATGATGGTGGGGGCGCAGTGGACACTACGCGGTTGGAGTGAAGGGCTTGTTGTACCCCTTTGAGTTCTGCCTCAATTCTATCATACATGGCTGCTTGTTTGGCTTCAGTGTTCTACAAGAGGTCCCGCAAGGCATCTGATATGGCTGTGATGATGAAGTCGAAGTCATCGAGAATGAGTACATTATGTAGCTTAGTCTTAGTAGCTTTGGACTTCTTCCGGGAAGTAGGTTTCATGGGGGAAACCTTCCTTTTCTTGGAGGGATCAACCTCATCAACATGATCCCTAGGCGGTGTTACTTCACCTTGCTTCTGCTGATCTTCTTTTCCATTGGTCTCTTCTTTATCTACTTCATCATTAGCTCCTCATCCCGGTGATTCTGAGGCAGTTTCTTCTGAGGCACTGCTCAGCTACTGGATCTCTTCGGTCTTCTTCCTTTTGCTAGTTCCAGGGGTATCACGTGCTTTGCGAGTGGCCTCCGAGATTCCGATTTGTTCAGGGTTGGATAGTTCTGTGGGGTCAGCAGGGATAAGGAGCTCTACAGGATAATCCTTGGTTATATCTTCTAGGTCTTCCTTTGTGAGTTTATGGTATGACTGAAGCTCTTCTTTACTCTCGTTTGCATGTGCAGTGATGTAAATGAAGTGCCGATCTGCATGAAACTTCATAAGTGGCCTGAACCAGTGTAGAGTGTTCGACGTCATACGAGGGACAACTTCAATATCCCTCTTTAACTAGAGATAATATGTATGGAATACCACGTTCGACTGCCATTGTTTCCCCATATCCCTCGAGTACTAGAGTGTGGTGAACTTCGCAGCGAGCGGCTCGAATGGCTCAATGTCTGAGAAGTTTGCACCTTCCAACATCTCCCAAGCAGTAAATGCGATGAAGATCAACAGCCAGCTAAAATGGAACTCATAGCCCTGATCCTGAGCTTCACAACAATCCAATTCTAATTGGATGACTAAGTACTTTGCCCTGTTCATTTGGATTCCTTCCACGCATTTTCCAGCAAGGTTGACAACGAACACTGTGACCTGCTTAGGTCTGTTCTTTCTCACTAGCTTTCCTACGATCAACTGCCAGACCAGGAGAATTGTGCCATTCTGGATGGAAGCTACCTTGTAGCCTCGCATCCCCTTTTCTACATCGCCATATGTATATTTAATCCTCTATGCTAGAGAGCGGTCTATAGCCTTCCCTGGGTAGAAATCTTGCATGTCGGGTCCCTACATGCTCAATTTGGTGATCCTGTGGATTAGCGCCGGATCGATGGTGATGCAACTATCTAGCCACAGATAGCCACCATGGAAGCACAAAAACATGAGCTTAACATATGCGTTAGCCTTCTGGTGCCTTCTAAAATGCGGTATCTTCACTACGTTCAGGACAATGGACTGCGCGAGGTCCATAGTCCATGGTTGGGGAATTATCCTCAAGTTCTTCCCCTTCGTCCTAGTCAAATACCTGTGAGGAGCGAGCATACTGTGGTTCTTGCGATCCCCTAAGTTGAAGTCACTGAATTTTAATGCCATGATATTATCTAGCTACGGTCAAACTGTACATATCCCCTTCGAGAGGTACACAATAACCAGAGTGTAATCAAAGTCTCTAGAGACACTGTCATGATTCAATGCATCGGCCAGAGGCGGGATGTAGTTGGGCATGATAGTCAAGATTAATTTTGCATTCACCAAGTCATCTTGATGCTTGGTTCGTTTCTTGGCTGCAAGTCGGGATGGTCCAGATCCGTGAGCAGTCGACAGAGAGGCTTGCACTCCTCTTGTCGAGGAAGCTTGAATTCCTGCGGACATTACTTTTTCGGCCATTAAATCGATTAGAATTTCTTCAACCGACTTCTCTATGGTGCTGAGTTTGTTCGACATGCACGCTCAAGATCAGATAACTCAGGTCAATGAATGAATGCTCAATGCAATATAACAGGTGTCGATTTCAGTAAACACAATGCCACAACAATGAGTTCTTTTGTTGGCTCGGATACAATTCGCGAAAGTGTTCTTGGTGCAGCAGTCGACAGACTAAGTAGACAATGAGGTAACAGATCTCTCAATGGGCGAGAAGCATTCATCAATGTAGTTCTTCCCGTTATGACGCAGTCCCAACGATTTGATGGCAAGCTTTCTGGTCATAACTTTTGTTCTAACCATTCAGGAGAGTTGGTCTAACGGTCATAATGCCTCCAATGGTTATATCGATCTGCCATGGTGAAGTGCCATTTTGCGTTGTTCTAATATCCTGACGAAGTTCTAGTTTTGCAAACCTTCCTTCTGCGAAGTTCCCTCTGGAACCTCTTGTAATTTTTCCAACCTTGCCTTCTTCTTGCTGAGCTTTATAGCCTTTTTCCCCGTGATACATGTTACTCGGTTCCTTTTCCCATTCTGATTCTTATCTGTACTCAACATAGTAAATTTGTGCCATTGAGATTCTTTCATAGAGCTAGAGAGTATTACTTCTTCTCTGTCTGAGGTAGGTGCTCTAATCTTCTATACAGACAGATGTTGTAAGTCTTCCTGGGTTCTTTCATCTTCGACATCTGGATTATTGGTCCTAAGTAACTTCGACTAGTCCTCTTGTTCTTTTATTAAGTGTGCTATCCTCTTCATCATGAAGTCTCTTAGTTCTTGCTTCTTCTGTTTTAGGGCTTCCTCTTATTTTCTTCTGGTCTGATCCTTCTCGATCCAGGTTTTTCCTAGTAACATAGCAAATGGGGCGTTGCTCTCAATAAATTTAACAACCTCAAAATCTTCCTCTGTTGAAGTTCCATGAGCACTCATAGATATCTGGGTAAGTCTTCCACATAGGGTTATCAACTTTCCTCTAAATAATCCTATTCCTCCTAATGAAGGACTCATAGCAGGCTCTCCTAAAATTTCCTAGGTTCTTTCTGTCATGATATTCACCTGTGTTTCCTCATCCAGAACACAGTCAATGTCGAAGTCTCCTATTCTTGTTTCTATGTACTCTTTTTCTTTGAAGATCTTTGATAAGTTGATATTTATGTGACCATTCATGGTTTCTTTCATTTGTAATAATACATTCTCTTATTCTTTCTGGGGTTCTGTCATGGTCTTAGTTTATTGACCTTTCTTATGGTTTTCTTGTCTCATATTCATTGTTTCAAGCTTAGAAATCATTCTAGGGCAATCCAAAACTTCATGATCCATATATTTACAATAAATACAACTAGATCTTGTCCCAGAACATTCCTTAGCAAGATGTCCCGGTCTTCTGCAACTTTAACAAAGGGTTAATCCTCTTTTTTCTGTGAAATGATCCCCAACCTTTCCTGTACTGCGCACTAGGATCATAGTAACTAACTTGTAGAAAATTCTTCCTAGGATCCTACATCCATTTGTTAGTCCAAACATTCTTTCTATGTATAGGAATAACATACCTTTCATTATTTCTATCAGATATATTCATATCAAATCTTCTTTCTTCTAAATGTGCCCTAGTTTTCAAGCTAGGAATTTTTTTATCAAACATACCTAGATCCATACTTTTGAAACAAAAGTTTCCACTTATATTACTTTTATCAAAGCACAAAGCTTTCAGATCTTACCTCTTTAATAAAAAAGTTTCATTGATCTTACCTCTTTTCTTCATATCTGCCTCCTTTCTTAGCATAGAGCTTCGCATTCAAGTAGAATTCTGCACACTAGGGAAATAGATCTACGCACAGAGCTTTCTCTTTTCTTCAGTTCCCAGCAATCACAGTTTTAGTCTTGGCATCAGAACCATTTGTTGGCACACAAGCGTAGACCCAGGGTTCAACGCTTCAACAACACACCAAAAAAACCCTAACTACTGACCCTTTCGACAACACCTGCGAAGTAGATGAAGTCTCATCGAGGTAGAGGCATGGATGGTCACAGGACTCCAGTGTCTACAACCTTAGCTAGGACACAGATCTATGATTGTAACACCTTAACATAGGACTTAACAATTATAGTTCATTAGTATTTAACCTTTGTTTACAGCGTAGATAAACCCTAATTATAAAGCAACGCAGTATTCATCCAGATCTAATATATTCAAGCACTAAGCATATCAACATAGATCAGATCTAGCATCTTATTCACATCATTATGCACTAAGCTATAATTTTCATACATTGTTACACTAAGAAGTAATCATATAAACAATACAATATTCACAATGCACAAAGCTACCACAACACAGGATATACGTGGTTCACCCCCAGCCTGGGGCTACGTCCACCAACTCTTCTCTTCTTTATTATATTCAGTCAAGCTTCTTAAAGGCACATAACATCAAAATCCTACCCCGTGGGGGGGTCGAAAGGTGCCTAGGTAGCTAGAGACATGGAGGGAGGGGAAGGGGGGGGAGGGGAAATGAAAATGAGAGGAGACAGGAGGGAGATGAGAGGGCCCAAAGTAGGGATAGATATGCTCGAGAGCATTGCTAGAAAGGACAAGTCCAAAGGTTTTTGGATAGGGGAGAGAGTAGGGGAACCAAGAGGAACATGAGCCAAAAAAGTAGAGGAGGAAATCAACACTGAGGAAGGAGGAAAAACCTTACCCGAAAGAATAGATGACGATGCCTCTAGAGTGAACTTTTTGAGTGTTTATAGAAGGGATCTTTCCCAAAACTGGTGAATTAGATCCTGTAGCTAATGCTTGAAAAGTTAGAGGGGTTGGCCTGGGAAGAGAAGCTTCTCGAGGGCCCGACAAATATTTTATAACCCACTCATGTTTCTTTAATCGCAGGGGACAATCCTTAGCCAAATGGCCATATGCACGACAACGACCACATATAAAAGGAATTCCATTATAGTCCAGCTCTTGCATGAATATGCGCCCCTGATGTTGAATGGAAATGCATTCAACCAACCCATTTGTTAGTTTCATACAAACTGAGATGTGAGCCATGGCCATGTAGCCTATAGTCTTAAAAGATAAGTCTGCTTCGTAGAAGTATCCCATCGCAGAGCCAATTTTTTGGAAGATTTATTTCGTCCAGAAAAAGATAGGAAGCCCTAGAAGTCTTACCCATATTGGGGTAATTTTCTGGCGTGCAGTGGAGGCATTAAACTTAGGA
>ML793071.1:242448-254996 GCA_009831015.1 Picea engelmannii
GTTGTTAAGGCCACAATTTCAAACAAGTTGTAATGTTAACCCCCCAAAAAGGGGGGTGCTACTACAAGCACCATTTCCCATTTCTAGGATCATTTTTAAGGTTTTTGTTTGAAACAATACCAGATGTCAAAGCCATGATTTCAAACAAGTTGTAATTTTAATCCAAAAAAAATGATGATGTTGGGAGCACCAATTTTCGATTTGAAGGTCAATTTGAAGGTTTCTATTTGAACTCTTTAGATCATGGTTGCAAAATTATGTAATTTTAACCCCAAAAATAAAAATAAAAATAAAAATTGAAATGGGGACAAAATTAGTCACTAAGTGTGACCTCTAAATAAACGAGAAGTTTGGAAGGTCTTTATCAATTTGGTAACTATATTAATGGTGTGTACAATATTCAAAGTTGAATTCTGGATGGATCTTTCTTTCACTACAAATAAGAGTGGTGGTGGGGGATTGTATGGAAACTCGATGCTCCTTTCAAACTCCTTACTTGGGATGTGGGGTTGAAACATGGTTGGGTGGGACCTAGTAGATGTGATTTGTGCAAAAATGTTGAAGAAACTTCCTCTCATATATTTTCTGACCATGTTTGTGTAGTCCAGGTTGCTAGATTGTATATAAACATCTTAAAGATTCCATTTTGTGGTATAAAGTTTGCTTGGAAGACAACTTAAAGTGATGGTTAGTGGATAAAGTCATCCAGCGGTTTGATGGTGTGCCAAGTATTCTTGTGTAACACCCTGTTCTCCCCCATAACTATAATTATGCTAAGACTTCATGTATTTTGATTATGAAGCATGTAATTATGTTTATAATTAATGAAAAATACCAGACAACTGACTAGGAAGGAAGCCTTGAGTACTAGCCATGATACCACAAGTGAGACTGGTGAGGTGGAACTGGGAAGTTTCAATGAGGAAAATAGGAAGCTTTCTCATCATCCCAGCCTACACCTACAAAAATTGAATACCACATGCCAACGTACTTGAGCTGCATAGAGCCACATGATCAATTATGGAGATCAGGATTGGGTGGTTGAGAAATTATAATTACTGGAAGATTTGGTACTTGGAGGAATGGAGGTTCAACTAAAACCCCAGAGATAAAGATGTACCTGGATTGCCCCTTTGAATTTAGAAGCCTGACTGGAGGGTTGTGTCTAACAATAGACCATGAGAATCCCAAGGATAGGTGGAAGAAGAAGCTAAAGGTGGAAAGCATCACACAAAGTTGAGGGGGCAGCTTAGTTCGTAGTAGATGGAAAGATGAGAGGAGACAAGAAAGAAAATAACACATGCATGAGAAACTAAATCTATCTGAGAAGTGAAAGATAATCAACATGCGGGCGCTGAGGAGACTGGTTCTCACAGAGGGCAATTGTGATAGAGTGAGTTGCAGACTCACAAATAGATGGTGTAGTGAGTCGACAGATTCATGTGCACAAATCTAAGCAGCAGAGTGGTTGGGAAGTTTCTCTGAGGAGAATAGGAAACTTTCCCAAGAGATAAATGGTCACCCTGGAGCAGAGAAGACCCAAATCTAGACTAGAGGAAGAGAGGGTCATGACTTGGTACTTACTGGAAAGAAACCAACATTGGTAAAAGGAAGTCACCGAGGGACTGTGTAGTAGGGAAGGGGCTATGATCCAAAATGAATCCAGGAATGAAAATGGGTCCGGGAAGACCTAAAAATAAAATTTTTTGGAATCAAACGAAACCAGTGCCACTGCGTCCGTCTCGTCACGTTGATTTCGACCATATAATTTTTTCCTCAAATGGACACCGTATGTGAAAGTTATCACGTTCTGACCAAAATTCCAAACATGCAAAAAGTCAACTTGGTCAAAGTCAATGTTGACGTCAGTAGGAACGACAAGTGACGTCAAGATGATGTCATCATGCTAATGTGGCATCACTAGGAGGTGACATGTGTCACTCAATTTCGTCACTTTGGGGTTGAGTTGACATTATACAGATTTGACACGTGTCACTGTATGGATGCCACGTGGTAATCCATACAATGATGTGGCCCAATGATAGGTGGGCATGTGGCCACACGGATGACAGCTGGGCTATGATAGGCTGACATGGTAGTGACACATAGCAGGTGACTGGACTATATGATGAATGACATGGCAGTACAAACTGACATGTGGCAGTACAACATGATGACGTGGCAATGACACGTGGTGGGTGACTGGGCTATACGATGGTGACATGGCAGGTTGACTGGGCCATTGCATAAACAGTATGGGCCAATATCAGGGTGACACATGGCCAATCATAGGGTGCCATGTGGCACCCCAAATTTCCCCAAGGTTGGCTGGGTAAAAGGTTTGTTCCACCTCCAAGGGAATCGAACCCGCAACCTCCCGACATGCCAACGATCTAACACCAAGGCTCTAACCAATCGTGCTATCCATGTGACTTGGTTGATAAAAGACACATATATTATAAGTGTTGATATGGTGCACATGTTGGGGGATAGGCTTCGGCGGGCAGGGGCCAGCCCCGACCAACCAGAAGCTAGACCAGGGGTTGCAGAGATGTTGGAGGGTGTGTGGAGCAATAGGGATGTGGGCATATGGCCCATACGACCAGCGCAACAACTAAGGACCAGGGCTTAACAATTAGTTCCCATCCCGAGGCCACATGGAAGCTCCCGTATGACCATGGGCCCGGGTAAAGGGGGCTAGCGCGCCATATGTTCATTTTTGGGTTTTTCAACCATAGCTTATAATTTTATTGAGATTTTAGCCTGATGTTCGGAGATTTTGGCCAATATTGGAGGATTTGGAGCCCTTTTTGAGGCCAGATATTGGGAGGAAGTTGGGAGGATATTATCAACTTGAAGCCTATATAAACTAGAGATTTTTGGTAGCCTTGAAGAGGTTCAGAGAAGGAGAAATGCTGAGGAATTTGTTAGTCAAATCCATTTTTATGCACGAAAGCTATTGAGGAGAGCAACTTTGTGGGCCATTTTTGGGAGCTTCGTTCATCTATTTTCAATTCTGTTAGTTGTGTTGGGTTCTTGAGATCTAGTAGAACACAACCAGATGAGTTTTTAATCCATTTGACATTTTTCTAATGTAATTTTGAAGCCTTGAATAGAAATAAGAAAGGCTCATCCACTGAGACAAAGGCTCAGAGATGTAGGCGATATTGCCGAACTCCGTTAACAATTTTTTTGTTATGGTTTACTGATTCTTTGCGTTCATTTCCAGATTTGTATATCTTCTTATGACTGCTATGTTAAATCTTTAATTCTTCCTCTTTCTTAAAATTCCTAAATGGTTAATGAACTTTCTTTAAAAACTCAACCATAGTCTTTAAAAGATATTTTCAGATCAAGTAGTATTAGAGCAGGTTGATGGTTGGTTTTTGAGTTTGCATGATTACCAGGGAAAAGATGAATCATGGTGAAGGTGAGCTTGTTGAAGAGAATCCTGAGATTAGGTCGAGAAAGAGAACTTCTCATACCGAGATAGAGTTTCAAAAGACTTTCTTCGCCATGTTGGAGATGGTAAAGGTTTTATATGATGATTGCTTGGAGCGGAAGAGACCGATTCTAGGTCAATCTTCAAAATCCAAAAGTGAAGAAGGAGAGGATTCTTCTAAACCTCCTCCTTCACCTCATTCTTTTCCATCAACTTCTTCTTCTTCAAGTACAAGTTCTAAGTCCACTACAAGAAAACATTCCCACAAACATAAAAATGATATGCCTTTACTTAAGCTTGATGTGAAGTTTGAATTACCCATGTATGATGGTGAAGTCAATGCAGAGAGGCTTGATAAATGGGTCAGAAAGATGGAAGTTTATTGCAGTGTGCAACAAATCAAGGATGAGTGTAACACCTTGTTTCCCCCAGTCTGCAAATATAACTATATTGGCCAAGGAACTATGGAAAACTTAAAAGTGTGAATGTTTGATTTGATGGACCTTTGTACAAAAGGGTCGATGAATGTAGATTCTGTTATTCTAATAGAAAATGGTTACGTGTGGCATGACTGCTGAAAGAGGGGATGTGCCAAGAGAAAAAAACACAAATGCTATGAAAAGGTCGTGGAGGGGACTAGGAATGGTTGCGTTAACCTCCACCGAACTAGTACCATGCTGAAATTAATTTCTCAGATCAGAACAACCCTCTGACCTAGGAATGAATTTCATTCGAGCTGGTAGGTGGGAAGACCTCCTCAAGAGTTAATGAGGGGATGGAGCAGACCGCCCATCCGTAAGGCTTCCAGACTTGACCATGGACTGGGAATTCGAGCCACACACAATCTTGTTGAGGAAGGCAAGAAAGGAAGTGGGGTGGGTAGAGGGTAGACCTGCGAAAAATGTAGATATGAGAGTGGAAGCTCTCGGGTCCGAGGGAGGACTGAAAGGGGAGCAGTGAGTTCTGATCACAGAAAAGAAAGATTGAGCCGGGAGAAGGAGAGTAACCTTTGTCCTTATCTATTTCTGTATTGGGAGAAGGAGAGTAACCTTCATCCCTAACTTTCGTTGAGTTGGAAGTAAGAGATTGAATCTCAAAGCATCGTGGCTTAAGCTCAGGGGTGGCCAGTGATAAATCCATTGGGAGTGACTGAGCCTATGGTTGGAAGGAAACGAGCACCCCTTTCAGCAGTCGCATCACGCCCTATGGTTCTGATAAGTGTTTTCTTGCCTTGTGCTTTGATTTGTAATTAATGGATGCATGTGAGTATTTATATGTCTATAAATGGTTCTTTTCTGTATTAAATGATTAAGTTATGAGCATGCGCTAGTTCCCTTGAAAACCTATACTTCTGCTTGTTTCTTCCACATGCTCTAGTTTAATCACTCGAAGGTGCTTTCCCTGGGGAATTACATCACCATTCTAAGAGTCGGAGCAAGCCTCTTGGCATAGGTACTGTTTCGATAAACTCACAAGTTACCTTGCCTTGATTTAGAGCTTAAAGATCTACGAGTTGGGAAGGTGTTTCCTTCAGACCAATAGTCTAGGAGACTTTGAACTCATGCCTAAGTCCTTAACCAAAAACCCGACTAAGAGAGGGGATCATAGCCCAAGAGTTATCTAAAGATCCACGTGACCTGGGTCTAGGAACCTTGGAGCTCAAAGCTCTGAGATGTCAAATTGCATGATAGTCAAGTTGAACCCTGCAATCGCTATGAACCATCGATATATGAATGAAGATCGAGGGTGGGAAATCATTGCAGAGTGCGAAGGTGAAAGTAACAGACACACTGGTTCGCGGCCCGCAATTCATCATTTCCATTGATCTCGTCGGGCTGGAAGATCAATGATTCTGGTTCGACTAGGTTGGGCGAGTACTTCTAGATTGTGGAGGTTGAGCTCTCTAATAAAGAGCACGCACGTTGGGACCCCACAATTGCTGTGAACCGTCGATCGACGGACACCTCGGTATTGGTCGGATCATGACCGCGAGACCCTGAATAGATGCAAGATTGGTGGTCGTGAGCCCTTCTGGAAATCTGTGGAGTAATGAAGTCCCTCGGTACCATTGGTCTAAGAGAATCAAAAAGCTCAGAAGAGATAATGTTTTCAAGAGCGAAGGCGTGACCCAAGATAGTCGAACTCACAAGAGGAATGAAGGCTGAGGACTTTTAACATTTACCAAACTCTTCCAAGTCGGAAAAAGTCAAAATCTCAGGAGGAGGAGTGACAACAACTGTCAGATCGGCTGCAGGGAGAAGCCTGCATAGTTAGATCAACGTTCAGGGAAGCAAAAGATAAGCGTTGGGAAGTAACAGATCCTAACCGTCGAATCTGAGCACAAAGGGATGTTATTCATTAGATATAAGGTAAAGTGCACAAGTTTTAATGTTTGTGTGCACGAGAGGGTTGACTGGACAAGGTCTCGAAGTCCCAAAGGGAATTGGGACCATTCATCACCAAGAGGGACAAGTGGCACAAGATCTACAACTCCTGAGAGAGAGCTTGTGGTAAAGGAGAGAGCGTAATCATTGAAGACCCGAAGTAGATCTTGACCATTGATCGCCAGGAGACACGTGTCAGTAGATCATTAACTCCAGATAAATCACTTCGAGAGTTTTAGTTGAGAGTTGAAACTCCCTAAGCCTAGAGAGCCGGTGAGCTGAAGAGAATCTCGACGGTCAGATCTAGAGGGCACGTGGTGACCGATCACAAACTTCGGGTGAAAACACTTTGGGAGAACGCGATGGATAAGAGTTTGAAATTGCTGAAGCCCGAACAACCGAAGCAGCTGGGAGCCATCGATATGAAGGATGACACATGTCATCAGATCCCAAACTTTGGATAGAATGTTCCAAAGGAAACAAATCAAGGAGGATTTAAAATTTGAGATGTCCAAAGGCCGAAGTCCCGAAGCGGATGAAAGTCATCTATTTAAGGTGGACGCGTGGCGCTAGATATAGCACTCCAGGTATGGAATACTACAGAGGAAAGTAGAGGATGAAAGCATCGGAGTCCCAAAGTGGAATCTCAACCATTGATTAAGAAGGGAGCTGAAGGCCATTTATCCGGTCTTGGTGGAAAAGCGCTAAAGACCCAAAGTAGGTCCTAGCCGTTGATCACCAGGAGGGGTACGTGTCGATGGATCGACATCTTCGGGTGAATCGCACTGGGGTTTCAATTGAGAATTGATATTTTCGAACTTCGAAGACCCGAAGTGAATCTGGACCATTTGATCTAGAAGAGACGTGGTGTAAATTTATGGACTCTGGGTAAAGTCTCGAAGTAATTCACAACCACCAGATTAAGGGGGACGTGGCAAGAATCTGTGATTTTCGAGTAAAGACCCAAAGTAGGCCTCGATCATCCTATTCAAGTGGACACGTGGCATAAATCCACATACTTCAAGGGGAATTAAAAGTTGATACTTGAGAATCCTGAAGTCCAGAATTGCGAAGCGATCAACGTCATTGATTAAAGAGGACGTGTGGTAGGAGATCTGTCACTATGGGAGAAGGCAAGGGTTGAGAATTGAAACTCCTGAAACCTGAATCACAAAATAAATCACAGCCGTTGATTTAGAAAGGTTAGATCTGATTCGCAGATTCGAAAAGGATAGATCCGAGTCATCAAGCTCAAAAGCACCATCAAGGTTGTGAGATCAACGGTCTCGTCTCATTGTGGGGATTGAAGGTGCACAAACTTTAAAAAGTTGAGGGCAGGCCGCAATCCAGACCACGATTTTGGAGACATGACACGCGAAGGCTCAAGGTGAATTGCGGGGCGAAAAGTAGTTTGGTTTCAAAAAAACCTTGGCCGCGCCTGCAATCACGTGGTTACATAAGGCCATTGCCCAAGGTCATATCAAGGAAGGGGCTTATTAGAAAATGAGCTAGCGCCTAGACTCTGAGATTTCGCAGGCGCGAAGAGGAGGGTCATGGGTACCTTTAGACCTTCACCAAGAAGTCGAAACGGTCTGCATCTAATTACAAAATGAGACCATCAAGGTCTCAGAGAGTCGTTTGACTCCAGAATCGAAGATCCTTGATCGAGAGGTCAAACTGGTTCCCCGACCTTCCAAATTAGAAACCATGGATGGAGAATCTGTCCTTTAAGAAAAGTGAAAATTTTTATGCCCCGTCATGGGTGTGTTACAAATTGGTATCAGAGCATGGTTACAACACTAAGCCTGCTGGGCTCATGTATGAGTCGTGTAAGGAGGTATCGTTATCTTCATTTACTCCTTGAGGAGAAGGACTGCAGATTGAACCTGTGATTTTGGGAATTCTTGTTGAATTTCAGCAAAATAATTTCTTTAGTCCTTTGTCAAAGTGATAACTAATCTTACTGGAGTAGGGATATGCTAATTAAATTTATAATAAGACTTGAATGTGGATAGCTGAAGGTGGCACAATTCTTTCAAGAGCAACTGAAGCTTGAAGGATGTATGACCTGGTGTTCGTAACACTACTTCTAAGCATGGGCAGTTGGAACTCGAGGCACTAATGATGGTTGATTATACAATGGTTACTACCTTTGTGGGCTTAAAGGAATTTGATAGGATTAGGTATGATCCTTGGAAATTATAGTTACTGCTTTACATTAAACTCAGAGTATATAACTCCTCATGACCAGATAAAGGTGATATGGGTAAAACCCTATGGATGCTGAGGCAAGGAGGTTTTCTTGCTAGACATTGTCACATAAAAAGGAAAGTGACCCTTGTTGGTTATTTCCATGAGAGAAGGCAACCTCAATACAAGATATGACTGTCAAATTAGTCCACTAAGGGACTAAAAATCTCAAACTAAAGGACACATATGATGAAATTAAAGTATCAAGTGAATGCATGAGGTAAAAAGGTGCAAGAGATGCACCTTTGTATACACGAATGTGTATACATGATCATAAGGATGATTAGAAGATCCTTGGGAAAAGGATATAGAAGCATGATATGTCCATGTGTGAATGACATAGAAAAGGCGCAAACAATAAGCTAGCATGATGAATACTTAGCTGTGTTTAATTATGCTTGAGAGCATGGGTTTAATGCATTGTGAAGCTTCTTAATATGAAGCCTTNGATATAGAAGCATGATATGTCCATGTGTGAATGACATAGAAAAGGCGCAAACAATAAGCTAGCATGATGAATACTTAGCTGTGTTTAATTATGCTTGAGAGCATGGGTTTAATGCATTGTGAAGCTTCTTAATATGAAGCCTTGTATCAATACCAGTTAGGTATGAATGATATTAAACATGCAAGTGATGCACATGTATGATGAAAGAGTATAGTTGTGGGCACCATATGGTTGCCCTGATGAGTGAAATATAAAGCAATAATTGCTCTTGTCCAGATTAAATGAATACTATGGATGCATGGCTGAATCCATTCTGAATAGTCATGAAATTTTTGTTCCAAATAATAGCTTGAGGGGAATATATTCCCTTTTCATCAGGGAATACTAATACAAATAGATGAAAGAGTAAAAGAGCAAAGGTGCGCTAATTGTCATGATAAGAGACAAATGATTATGCTTTTGAGAATGACATGAGAATGATTGTGAACGATCAAGAGTTGCTAATTTTAAAGTAGAAATGTATGTGGTTAAGTACATCATGGATGTAAGTAAACAAAACTAGAATATGTGTGGATACATAATCTGGATGCATGAAAAAAAAATGCATGTTTATATTTCTTAGAAAATGCTTAGTAACAAGTTGAAGATAATTCAAGGTTGAGGCAATCAAAGATAGTGATGGATATGTATTAAGGAAGTTGCATGCTGAAGGCATTCCCTGTGGAGGAACTGTGTGAAGACTCTATTAGGAAAACAAAGTCACAAACTTAGTAACTGTTGAGAAATTGAACAGTGAGCTACAAGCTTNTATGTAATAAGGAAGTTGCATGCTGAAGGCATTCCCTGTGGAGGAACTGTGTGAAGACTCTATTAGGAAAACAAAGTCACAAACTTAGTAACTGTTGAGAAATTGAACAGTGAGCTACAAGCTTATATATATATATATATATATATATATATATATATATATATATATATAAGAATCCTGGATTACATTTTGAAAGCATCATGTAATGAATAGAAGACCAATGAATAAATAAAGGAGTATGTTTGATTGAATAGGCTTGGTTGAAGCCATGTTAAGAAAAGGCAGTGAGGTCTTTAGAGATAACTCAGCTGGGATGAAAAGTCCCAAGCAGTGTAGAAAGAATTGGAAGAAGGGGAGATCCCCTAACTCCTTTATTGCTATGTGTTATGTTTCATCTAGAATGAGAAAGATGATTTACTGATAAAGGTAAATGTCTTGATACCATAGTGATGATGATTGTATTACTGCAGAAACAGTTGAGAACTGTCTGTATTGTAGTCATGGAAACCCTTGAAGATAATGTGATGAAGTGCATAAAGATGTGCTAGGACATTGTGAAGAAGTTTTATGGATTTGGATGTTATGATACATGCATTTTAATTGATATTACAACTAATTATGCATGTTGTGTATAGAAAGGAATTGGAACTGTTGAGGAGGACAATTACCAATAATGGGCAACCTTAAGGAGAGGGTGACCATGGGAAGGCTACGGTCAAAATATTGTTGACAGGACTGTGAAAATCTTGCTAAAGCACTGTTGATGAGGTAAAGATCAGAAAGAGGGTGCTAGCAACCAAGAAAAGGTATAAAAATGTTCATGCTTTGGTGGCTCAAGGTATGAATAGATAGGGGTGAGAATCCCTTTAGAAATATTTTGTTGTCCCATGTTATGTACAGATTTTGAAAGGGCAGTTGTATGCCCTAGATACCTAAGTAGGGTATGACTTGGGAAGGAGAAATCGAATGTTGTAGGTGTGAACATTTGGTAGTGAAGACTAATTGTATGATGCAATAACATTTGAACCAAATGATCTATGTTGACTAAAAAGATAAAAAACCTTTACTAAGAAATCGTAGAAGTCCCCTCGATCAACTACAGATCGAGATCATGAGGATTGCAAAAGAAAACCCTGATCGAATCGGTTTAATCAAGAACATGATAGAGGAGATGAACATGAGTCGTTCATAGTAAGGAAATCAATCTCATTCGTCAGATTGAATTCAAGATCCACTAGAGTTAACATATCAAACACCAGTCGTTCGATAAGATTAACGACCCATATTCACTACAGAGCGCGAAGGTGGAATTAACGGATGCGGTAGTTCACGACCCACATCTCGTTGGGGTGGATGATCAATGACCACGATTAAAAGAGTTGGGAGAACACCTTTCAGATTACAGAGATTGAAATCTTCGATAAAGAGCGAGCTAATTGAGATTTCAAAATCCCTTGCAGTCGTTGGATCTGGGGAAAGACAGAGCTTCACCATCGCATTGCAGACAAGAGGTTTAGCTAGGATCACAACACCCAGACACGAGAGTTGAAAGGGTAGCACCTGAAAAGAATAGAGATAAGGTCACAACTCTCGATTGCATGGAGAGAAGACGAAGTTCCTCTGGGTGAGTCAAGGAAGATAGAGTCTAAGACTCTATGTTAGACTGTGGTCATGAGGAATTGTTCTAAGGGAATAAAGGTGCTCATAGATAGCACATTGCATGGATTTTTCAGTAAGGAAGGAGGACCTTCCAATGTTTTATTTACATTAAGTAAGCGTTGAAGGAAAACAAATTGGGTGGCCATAAGTGTTGGCACCATGGTTATTAATGAAGGAAGAATGCTTAAAGGAATTCATGTGAAACTTTTGAGTTTCATGTGTACTGATTTGGGATCATGATCGGCCTATAGCAGGAAGCATGGTCCTGCTATAAGAGTGAATGAAAATGAATAAGCCATGTGGTGAAGAGGTTGGTTAAATCCCAACACACCATGGCCAAGAAACTGTCATAAAATGTGACAAACTTGAAATCAATGCAAGAGTGCATTGGGTATGAATGTAGCCGTGAATACTAGCACATTTTTTAAATCATTTGAAATGTTGAAATACATTTTGAAAGGTTTGGTATGTTGAAATGAGGCATAGGCAAGGAATGGGACTCCCCTTTCATATTTATATAGACACGATGAACTGTTAGTATGCATGGTTTTGAATATAGATATATATGTACATGGATACATGAGAGACTAACAGTTTGTTTGGCTGTGAAAAGAAGGAATTGGAGGGAGAAAAAGGGTCATGGATATGGCAGTGTTGTAATCCCATAAGGGAGGCCAATTGCCTGTTGAGCCAAACCACAAGGAATGGTATTTCCCTTTTTTTTTGAGAAAGAGAATTTGATTGTTAGTATGCACAAATCTGAAATTGTTTGTGATGACATTATAGGGGTGTAATAAAATATATGTGCATGTGAAACTAACAATTTGTTTGGCTGATTGAAGTTGAAAGTGCAGGAAGCAAAGGGGTCTTGGATATGGAAACATTGTTAGCCCATAAGGAAGATCAATTACCTGCTCAACCAAACCGCTATGGGAAGGAAAGTCCCATAATTATGAATCTGGTTCTTGTGTGAAACAAATATGAAAACAAATTATAAAATTTGGAAATTTGTGGGTGACAGATTTACAAGAAAATTTTCGAATTTAAAGTTTATGATGATGTCTCATGAATTTCTGTATGCCTGTGATATTGATGAGAATAAAATATTTGTCTAGAAAGGATAGATGATGAAAAATGGCTGCTATTGAGCCATGAGAACCCCGTGGTAAGCCATGATCGTCTAAAATATATTGTGTTGAGGTAACGCAAGCTAGAGGGATGCCTAGGCAGAGCAAGTTTGAGGGACACCTTGACTGTAAGGCTCGATAAAGTCTCTGAGTTATTCATGTATGAGAAAACCTTGGAAAGGAAATATTTATCACTCGAGGGAATGTATAGAAGAGAAGGCAATGCATGAGCCTGGGTGTTATCGGACTAATCGGTAGGTGTAGACACTAACTGATCTCCCTAGATCCACCTAGATCTAGAACAAAACACACCAGAAGACGCTTTCCTTAAGTTTTAGATATTGAATTTACTAACTAAAGAGGGATGGGTGACATACCGTTTAAACACCACTTCCTTTTTCCATCGCCATCCCAGCTCCATTCCAATGCT
>ML793071.1:267512-297363 GCA_009831015.1 Picea engelmannii
AGATTGAATCTCAAAGCATCGTGGCTTAAGCTCGAGGGTGGCCAGTGATAAATCCATTGGGAGTGACTGAGCCTATGGTTGGGAGGAAACGAGCACCCCTTTCAACAGTCGCATCATGCCCTATGGTTCTGATAAGTGTTTTCTTGCCTTGTGCTTTTAATTTTAATTAATGGATGCATGCGAGTATTTATATGTCTATAAATGGTTCTTTTCTGTATTAAATGATTAAGTTATGAGCATGCCTTCGTCCCCTTGAGAACCTATACTTCTGATTGTTTCTTCCACATGCTCTAGTTTAATCACTTAAAGGCGCTTTCCCTAGGGAATTACATCACCATTCTAAGAGTCGGAGAAAGCCTCTTGGCATAGCTACCATTTTAGTAATCTCACAAGTTACCTTGCCTTGATTTATAGCTTAAATCTCTAAGAGTTTGGAAGGTGTTTCCTTTAGACCAGTAGTCTAGTATACTTTGAACTCTCGCCTAAGTCCTTAACCAAAAACCTGACTAAGAGCAGGGATCATAGACCAAGAGTTATCTGAAGATCCACGTGACCTGGGTCTAGGAACCTTGGAGCTCAAAGCTTTGAGATGTCAAATTGCACGATTATCAAGTCGAACCCTGCAATCGCTATGAACTATCGATCTATGAACAAATATTGAGGGTGGGAAATCATTATGGAGCGTGAAGGTGAAAGTAGCGAATGCGTTGGTTCTTGACCCACAATTCACCATTACCGTTGATCTTGTCGGGCTGGAAGATCAACGATTCTGGTTCGACCAGGTTGGGTGAGTACTTCCAAATTGTGGAGGTTGAACTCTTTGATAAAGAGCACACATGTTGGGACCCCACAATTGCTGTGAACCATTGATTGGAGGACACCTCAGTATTGGTTGGATCATGACCGCCAAACCCTAAATATTTGCGAGATGGGTGGTCGTGAGCCTTTTTGGAAATCTTTGGAGTAATGAAGTCTTTCTATACCGTCGGTCTAAGAGAATCAAAAATCTCATAAGAGATAACATTTTCAAGAGCGAAGGCGGGACCCAAGATAGCTGACTCATAGGAGGAATGAAGGCTGAGGCGTTTGAACATTTACCAAACTCTTCCAAGTCGGAAGAATTCAAAATCTCAGGAGGACGAGGGACAAGAGCCGTCAGATCGGTTGCGGGGAGAATCCCAGACCATTAGATCAATGTCCAGGGAAGTAGAGGAGAAGCGTTGAGAAGGAACAGATCCTAACCATCGGATCTGAGTGCAAAGGGACGTTAGTTGTCCGATCTAAGGTAAAGTGAATGATTTTTAATGTTTGTGTGCATGGGAGGGTTGACTGGCCAAGGTCCCAAAGTCCTGAAGTTAATTGGGACCATTCATCACTAAGAGGGACAAGTGGTGCAATATCTACAACTCCTGAGTGAGAGATTGTGGTCAAGGAGAGAGAGGAATTGCCGAATACCCGAAGTAGATCTTGACCATTGATCACCAGGAGACACATGTCAGTAGATCAATAACTCCGAAGAAATCACTTCGAGAGTTTTAGTTGAGAGTTGAAACTCCCGAAGCCCAGAGAGCCGGTGAGCCAAAGAGAATATGGATCGTTAGATCCAGAGGGCACGTGGCGATTGATCATGAAATCTAGGTGAAAACACTACGAGAGAACACGATGGATAAGAGTTTGAAATCGCCAAAGCCGAAACAACCGAAGCAGTTGGGAGCTGTCAATATGAAGGAGGACACATGTCATCAGATCCCAAACTTCGGATAGAACGTTCCAAAGGAAACAAAGCAAGGAGGATTTGAAATTTGAGATGTCTAAAGGCTGAAGTCCCGAAGCGGATGAAAGCCATCAATTTAAGGTGGATGCGTGGTGCCAGATCTAGCACTCTGGGTATGAAATACTGCAGAGGAAAGTAGAGGGTGAAAGCATCGGAGTCCCGAAGTGGAATCTCAACCGTTGATCTAGAAGGGAGCTAAAGGATGTTGATCTGGTCTTGGTTGAAAAGCGCTAAAAACTTGAAGTAGGTCCTGACCATTGATCGCTAGGAGGGGTACGTGTCTATGGATCGACGTCTTCGGGTGAATCGCATTGGGGTTTCAGTTGAGAATTGAGACTGCCGAACTCCAAAAAGCCGAAGTGAATATGGACCGTCTGATCCAGAAGAGACGTGGCGTAAATATATGGACTTAGGGTAAAGTCTTGAAGTAATTCATAGCCACCATATTAAGGGGGATGTGGCAGGAATTTGTGGATTTTGGGTAAAGACCCGAAGTAGGCCTTAATCGTTCGATTCAAGTGGACATGCAGCAGAAATCCACATACTTTGAGGGGACTTAAAAGTTAAGACTTGAGATTCCCAAAGTCCGAAATCACGAAGTGATAAACATCGTTGATTAAAGAGGATGCGTGGTAGGAGATATGTCACTATGAGAGAAGGCAAGTGTTGAGAGTTGAAACTCCCAAAACCTGAATCACAAAATAAATCATAGTTTTGATTTAGAAAGGTTAGATCTGATCCGTAGATTCAGTTTGGATATATCTGATCCATCAAGTTTAGAAGCACCATCAAGGTCGTGATATTGACGGTCCCATCATATTGTGGGGACCGAAGGTGTGCGAAAATTAAAAAGTTGAGGGCAGGCCACAATCCAGACCACAGTTTTGGAAAAAGGACACGTGGAGGCTCAAGGTGAATTGTGGGGTGAAAAGTAGTTTGGTTTCAAACCACCCTTGACTGTGCCCGCAATCATGTAGTTAGGTACTGCCATCACCCAAGGTCATATCAAGGAAGGGGCTTATCAGAAAAGGAGCTAGCGCCTAGACTCTGAGATTTTGCAGGCTCAAAGAGGAGGGTCGCGGGTACCTTTAGACCTACACTAGAAAGTCGAAAGGTCTGCGTCTAATTACAGAATGAGACCATCAAGGTCTCAGAGAGTCATTTGGCTCCAGAATCGAAGATCCTTGATCGGGAGGTCAGACTGGTTCCCCGACCTTCCAAATTAGAAACCATGGATGGAAAATCTATCCTTTAAGAAAAGGAAATTTTTTTATGCCCCGTCGTGTGTGTGTTACAAATTGGTATCAGAGCATGGTTACAACACTTGTATTTCTTGGGCTCATGTATGAGTCACGTAAGGAAGTATCGTTATCTGCATTTACTCTTTGAGGAGAGGGACTGTAGATTGAACCTGTGATTTTGGGAATTCTTGTTGAATTTCAATAGACGAATTTTTTATCCCTTTGTCAAAGTGATAACAACTCTTACTATAGTAGGGATATGCTAATTAAAATTTATAATAAGACTTGAATGTGGATAGCTGAAGGTGGTAGGGTTTTGTCAAGAGAAGCTAAAGCCCGAAGGAAGGATGACCCGATGTTTGTAACACTGCTTCTAAGCATGGGTAGTTGGAACCTCAGGCATCGATGATGGCTGATTATATAATGGTTAATACCTTTGTGGGCTTAAAGGAATCTAATAGGATTAGGTAGGATCCTTGGCAGTTATAGTTACTGCTTTACATTAAACTCAGAGTATATAACTCCTCATGACTAGAGAAAGGTGATATGGGTAAAACCCTATGGATGTTGAGGCAACGATGTTTTCTTGCTAGACATTGTCACATAAAGAGGAAAGTGACCCTTGTTGGTTATTTCCATGAGAGAAGGCAACATCAATATGAGATATGACTGTGAGATTAGTCTTGTAAGGGACAAAAAGTCTCAAACTAAAGGACACAAATGATGAAATTAAACTATCAAGTGAATGCATGAGGTAAAAAGGTGCAAGAGATACACCTATGTATACACGAATGTGTATACATGATCATAAGGATGATTGGAAGATCCTTTGGAAAAGGATATAGAATCCTGCTATGTCCATGTGTGAATGACATGGAAAAGGCGCAAACAATAAGCTAACATGATGAATACTTAGCTATGTTTAATTATGCTTGAGCGCATGGGTTTAATGCATTGTGAAGCTTCTTAATATGAAGATTGATATCAATACCATTTAGGTATGAATGATATTAAACGTGCAAGTGATGCACATGTATGATGAAAGAATATAGTTGTAGGCACCATATGGTTGCCCTGATGAGTGAAATATAAAGAAAGAATTGCTCTTGTCCATATTAAATGAATATTATGGATGCATGGCTGACTCCATTCTGAAGAGTCATGAAAGTTTTGTTCCAAATAATATCTTGAGGGGAATGTATTCCCTTTTCCTCAAGGAATACTAATATAAATAGATGAAAGAGTAAAAGAGCAAAGGTGCTATGATTGTCATGATAAGAGGCAAATGATTATGCCTTTGAGAATCAGATGAGAATGATTGTGAACGATCAAGAGTTGTTGATTTTAAAGTAGAAATGTATGTGGTTAAGTACATCATGGATGTAAGTAAACAAAATCAAAATGTGTGTGGATACATAATCTGGATGCATGACAAAAAAAAAATTGCATGTTTATATTTCTTAGAAAATGCTTAGTAACAAGATGAAGATAATTCAAGGTTGAGGCCATCACAAATAGTGATGGATATGCAATAAGGAAGTTGCATGCTGAAGGAGTTCCTTGTGGAGGAACTATGTGAAGACTCTGTCAGGAAAACAAAGTCATAACCTTAGCAACTGCTGAGAAACTAAACAATGAGATACAAGCTTATATATATAAGAATCCTGGATTACATTTTGAAAGCATCATGTAATGAATAGAAGACTAATGAATGAATAAAGGATTATGTTTGATTGAATAGGCTTGGTTGAAGCCATGTTAAGAAAAGGTAGGGAGGTCTTTAGAGATAACTCAGCTGGGTTAAAAAGTCCCAGGTGATGTAGAAAGAATTGGAAGAAGGGGAGATCCCCTAACTCCTTTATTGCTATGTGTTATGTTTCATCTGGAATGAGAAAGATGATTTACTGATAGAGGTAAATGTCTTGATACCATATTGATGATGATTGTATTATTGCAGAAACAGTTGAGAGTTGTCTGTATTGCAGTCATGGAAACCCTTGAAGATAATGTGATGAAGTGCATAAAGATATGCTAGGACATTATGAAGAAGTTTTATGGATTTGGATGTTATGATACATGCATTTTAATTGATATTACATCTAATTATGCATGTTGTGTATAGAAAGGAATTGGAAATGTTGAGGAAGACAATTACCAATAATGGGCAACCTCAAGAAGAGGGTGACCATGGGAAGGCTGTGGTCAAAAGATTGTTGACAGGACTGCGAAAATCCCGCTAATGCACTGCTGATGAGGTAAAGATAAGAAAAAGGGTGCTAGCAGCCTAGAAAAGGTATACAAATGTTCATGCTTATGTGGCTCAAGGTATGAATAGATAGGGGTGATAATCCCTTCTGAGATATTTTGTTGTCCCATGTTATGCAAGGAATTTTGAAAGGGCCATTGTATGCCCTGGATACCCAAGTAGGGTATGACACGGGAAGGAGAACCGGAATGTTGTAGGTGTGAAACTTTGGTAGTGAAGACTATTGTATGATGCAGTAAAATTTGAACCAACTGATCTCTATTGACTCAAAAGGTCAAAAACCTTTACTAAGAAATCATAGAAGTCCCCTCGATCAACTACATATCGAGATCATGAGGATTGCAAAAGAAAACCATGATCGAATCGGGTTAATCAAGAACCTAACATAGGAGATGAACGTGATTCGTTCATCGTAAAGAAACTGATCTCATTCATTAGATTGACTTCAAGATCCACTAGAGTTAACGGATCAGACGCCATTCGTTCGATAAGATCTGTGACCTGTATTCACTATGGAGCGTGGAGGTGGAACTTACGGGCGTGCTAGTTCATGGCCCGCAATCAACCTACACCGTTGATCTCATCGGGGTGGATAATCAATGACCACCATTAAAAGAGTTGGGAAAACACATTTAGGATTACGGAGATTGAAATTTCTGATAAAGAGTGAGCTAGTTGAGGTTCCGCAATCCCTTGCAACCGTTGGATCTGGGGAAAGACAGATCTTCACCGTCGCATTTGCAGACAAGAGGTTTAGCCAGGATCATAGCACCCAAACATGAGAGTCGAAAGGGTAGCACTTGAAAATAATAGAGATAAGGTCATAGCTCTTGATCACATGGAGAGAAGACGGAGTTCCTCTGGGCCAGTCAAGCAAGATAGAGTCTAACACTCTGTGTTAGACCGTGGTCGCACAGACTGGTTCTAAGGGAATAAAGGTGCTCATAGCTAGCACATTGCATGAGATTTTCAGTAAGGAAGGAGGACCTTCCAATGTTTTACTTACATTATGTAAGCATTAAAGGAAAACAAATTGGGTGGCCATAAGTGTTGGCACCTTGGTTATTAATGAAGGAAAAATGCTTAAAGGAATTCATGTGAAACTTTTGAGTTTCATGTGTACCGATTTGGGATCATGAATGACCTATAGTAGGAAGCATGGTCCTGCTGTAAGAGTGAATGAAAATGAATAAGCCATGTGGTGAAGAGGTTGGTTAAATCCCAACAAACCATGGCCAAGAAACTGTCATAAAGTGTGACAAACTTGAAATCAATGCAAGAGTGCATTGGATATGAATGTGGCCATGAATATTGACACATTTGTTAAATCCTTTGAAATGTTGAAATACGTTTTGAAAGGTTTGGTATGTTTAAATGAGGCATAGGCAAGGAATGAGACTCCCTTTTTATATTTATATAGATGTGATGAACTGTTAGTATGCATGGTCTTAGCACCAGAAGTCACCTATGGATTGTGGTAGAGGTAAGCCTGATACCCATCAGTTTTATATGTCACAATGAATGAATAAGGGTGGTCGAATGGGCACAGACCCAAGAGAATATCGCTTTAACTCAGAATCTCAGACCAAGCAAAGCATAAGAAAGTGAGTTCTTGATCTAACTCTAGTCAGGAAGTTGAGCTTAAAATGAGCAGAGGGAAGACTTGGTGAGAAAATGTGAGAGTTTTCTATGGACATCTAGTATTCCAACAACCTAAGGAAGAAAATCTTCAAGAACAAGATCCTCTTGGACCCAAAGTTTCAGACACTAATATATTCCTAAATGACACAATTATAAAAACACGATGATCAAACCTACATCACAATGCTACTATAACAACTCGAATGGATCTTCCAATTCTGAGCTACTTAGTGTAAGAGGGAAAAGATAACATAGGAAACTGATTAAAACTGGTGAAAATATTGTAGTGATCAAAACTACATCACAACAACATAACTACCCTCGACTGGATCCTCCAATTCCGAGTGTTTTAACACACTTGTTTACAGAGATACGGAAAAAATATGACTTTCATTAAACAAGAAGTCTCAAATACAGATGCATAACCAGAGGAACCAGTACCTCATAAAAACTTTACAATACTGGAGCCTAGCTCAACCATCCCTGCTTACAAATTATAAAAAATGAGTATATATACTCAGAATTGCTAATGGCCCCCAGGGACATGAACAAACCACTGCATTCAAAGATTTGAATCTCCTCCTTCTATTGTCAAGCTGCACTTGTATTCCTTTTTCAGATGCGAAATTAAAACAGTATAGGCTTTGCAGGAAAACCCATTTACACAGGAGTTCTGGGCTGTCAGCTAGCCGCCACGACCATCCTTTCATGCTTTCCATTTATGTGATGAAATGAGGTTTCAACCACCATCCCCCACTTTCATTAACTGTCTCAATTGGGATCGGGATGAGTTATGACATCAATGAATTCTCTAGGCGGTGCCCATGACTTTGTCGAATTAATCTTGATGCCTTGAGCCATGCTTCTCTCCTTTTGCAATCAAAACAAACACTTTCAACCCTTGGCATAGCTATTATCCATCGTTCCACACGACGTCGAGCCATGAACTTGCGCTTATCCCCTAAATATTTTTTGGGCTTCGCATTACGAGATTTTTCACTCCCCTTGATTTCAAAAATCCTGATGCTCAAAATCGCGAAAATGACCCATCTAGATCGACGGTCAGATCTGATCTAAAATTGACGGCCAAGATTGCTTCCCCGAAGACTCCATGTCACCAGATATACATGACAGGTGCTAATATTCTTCCTAAACCCACACACCATAGGGCCGTGGGCTATGATTATGGGCCCAAACTTTGAGTGCTTCGCGATTTCGCGTGTCAGGAGTTTGCACTGTGCTCCATGCTCGAACCTCCGATATGCGAAATCACGATTTTGCATTGTCTATTGCCACGTGCCCCTCTGCTTTAGATGACCCAGATCAATTTTCAATTGTGGGACCACATACCATCGACACTCCTGGGAAGAATCTTCTTTGGCCCGGATCCTGTGCCATGCATCCCCTGGAATGGATGGCTCCCATGCATCCCGGGTTTCGGGACTTCGACATATCGTCAATCGACACTTCGGGACATCGACCATCGGGACTTTGACACTCAAGGCTTCGCACCTTGCTCCATGCTGAAACCCCTGAAATGTGAAATTGCGATTTTTCATTATCTGCTGCCATGTGCTCCCCTAGTTGGATGACTCAGATCATTTCACAACTTTGCATTTCACGAGTCTTCAAGACTCTACCTTCTTACTTTCTCGACTCACGAAATCACGAAAATATGATCCAACAGTCAATATTTTTCCTTTGATCAACGACTGTGATCTTTTCACTATTTCACATTTTGGGAGTCTTTGATGTGATCAACTCTTGACCTCCCTATTCATAAAATTGTGACTATGCCAATCATGCGCCACATGTCCCTCTGAAATGAACGGTCCAGATCTCATGATTTCGAGGCTTGGTATGATGCTAAACTTTGTGCAACTCTATAATCCCGATCACCTGATGGCCGTCGGTCTAATTTATTTGATGGATCTGACGACTGAGACTGAGCCTGCGCTTGATGGCTTTATGCCGACCAGGTATGTGTGCGCCTTTGCATACTCATGCCTCAACTTTGGATAAAAATGCATATGGTGGGTTTTTTAAACCCCTTTTCTCTCGTTTGGTCACCCAATGACCAACTTCATAGGAAAAACATCCCCTTTCAAGAATAAGTGCTAACATTAGGCTCCATGGGGGATAGAGTCCTTCTTGTGAGGCTCTAAGATCTCTTTTTGCCGTTCCATTTGCCTTCTGTTGGGCTATGGAGTCAAGTTCAAAACACACTGCTGAAAATACAGGCCAAAAGCAAAAACAAAAATAAACACACATACTCGAAGGAGCTTATTTATGTACAGTCCTAAGCTAATAAAATTTTACATAGTGCTAGGTGAAAGCAAACTTCCACCATAGCCATTCAAGTAACTTCCTAACTGGAAGCTCCTTCACTTTGTCGATGATTGATAATAGGTAATACAACCATGACAACAAAATGATTACATTCTTTAGCTTTCCTCCTAATGCTAAGGTCAGGATAAAGCTGGGCAGCTTCAAAACATGAAGGAAATACAACTCCATGTATTCCTTCACAGGCTCATAGGCCAAGCGACAAACTACAGAAAATTGGTAACAAACAACCTTCTCTACTACATAGCTACTCACACATTGTTGAATCTCTCTGGTAGGCACAAGAGGCTGACCAGTCGATACAGGCTGAGTGATATCAGGCGATGGCTACTCATTAACAGGTTCTGAACATGAGATTAATTGCTCATTCTATTGCTCCTCTGGTTCTTCTTCTTGGCTTTCCCAAGGGTCAGATTCATAATCATCATAAACAACCTGTGGGAAAAATCTGCTCTTCATATTGCTACTTAGTGTCTTTGGTAGGTCTAGGAGGGATGATTTCCTCAAGATAATCTTTCTTGATGAACAGAGGATAAGGCCCAACAGTCTGTTCTTGGAAATCCTGCACATCCATCTCAGAACTTGATTCTTAACTATCATATATAGGTTGGTCACTTCTCTGGTCAGTGAACTATGATGTGGGGCTTTGCTGCTCTTCGTCTGAATAATCCTCAAATCTAGGGATAATAGGACAAATTGGAACAATCTTCGGATCCTTCCTTTCAGTCCCAAATGTGAACACATCACGGTAAATGTCATGAACAAAAAGAAAAGAATCCTCCTCCACAATGGCTCGTTCCTTTAAAACTGAGACAACAGGCTTATGAGAGGCATAAACTAATGTCTCTACCACCATGGAATCTTGAATACTACCCTCATCAGTAGGGCCGCCAAGAACAACAAATTCAAGAATTGGAAAATCCTCTGTATTTTCTTCAAAAAGGAAGCAATCATGATCTACCTTCAACTCTTCTATCTCTGTAGAGAGTTATTCTACCAGCTTTGTCAACTCGCCCAAAGCATCTTCCTCTTCATGGTCCTCATCATCGTAGCTTTCATAAGACACATCCACATATTGATCACGACCTTCATATTCCTCACAACAATTATGACATATTAACTCAAAGGAATAATGCCTTTGACAGTGCCTACTGAAGTTTGCATGAAACTCTCTCAGGGAGGAGATGCTAGCAGGGGGTAAAGAATGATACCATTCACGCGCATCCCCTATTAATGAAAACATGAACATTTTTAATAAGATATCCTCGTGATGTATATCCCATTGATGCACGAGTTCATGAAACTCATGGAGATGCTGAGAAGGGTTGTCCTCTACATGCCCTCTAAATATGGGCAAAAAATCATCCCATTCATCCACAATAGGGACAACATTAGGAAAACTGGGAACACCAGAAAAATTAAAAGGAGCAAACCTTCGAGCCATGATTTTGTCCATTTTGAACCAGTGGAGTCAACGATCGATCCTTTAATCATGGAGTCACCAGGTGAATGATGCACAAATTTGAATGTGTCTGGTCTTTGTTCACCATAAAAGGCTATATCCTAACATTGTCATTCCCCCAGAGAACTTCTCAAGATGAGAAAGAAACTACTAAAAACCTTCTCGAGAAATCTCCTCTAGGTCAGATTTCAGGTGTGCTAAAAGTAGCCACAATTGAAACAGTGAAGTGGAAATAGTGGAGTCACCAGGTGCATAGTTGCAATATTTGAAGTACTAAGTTTTGATGCACCTTCAGGACTAGTAAACGTTGTTGTTCTACCTAGGGAAAATCTTCAATTTCGTCCCCAACAACGACGCCATAAATGTTAGCACCATAAGTCACCTCTAGATTATGGAAGAGGTAAGCCTGATACCCATCAGTTTTATATGTTACAATGAATGAATAAGGGTGGTTGAATGGGCGAAGACCCAAAAGAATATCGCTTTAACTCAGAATGTCGGACCAGGCAAAGCATAATCAAGTGAGGTCTTGATCTAACTCCAGTCAAGAAGTTGAGTTTAAAATGAGTAGAGGGAAGACTTGGTGAGAAAATGTGAGAGTCTTCTATGGACATCTAGTCTTCCAACAACCTAAGGAAGAAAAGTGTCAAGAAAAATATCCTCTTGGAGCTGAAGTTTTAGACAGTAAGATATGCCTAAATGACACAATTATAACAACATGATGATCAAACCTACATCACAATGCTACTGTAACAACTTGATTGGATCCTCCAATTCTGATCTACTTAGTGTAAGAGGGAAAATATAACACAGGAAACTGATTAAAATTGGTGAAAATATTGCAGTGATCAAAACTACATCACAACAACATAATTACCCTCGACTGGATCCTCCAATTTTGAGTGTTTTAACACACTTGTTTATAGAGATACATAAAGAAGTTGACTTTCATTAAACAAGAAGTCTCAAATACAAATTCATAACTAGAGGAACCAGTGCCTCATCAAAACTTTACAATACGAGAGCCTAGCTCAACCATCCCCGCTTACAAAATATAAAAATTGAGTATATATACTCAGAACTGCTAACGACCCCCAAGGAAACAAACGAACCACTACATTCAAAGATTTACATCTCCTCCTTCTATTTTTAGGCTGCACTTGTATTCCTCTGTCAGATGCGAAATTAAAATAGTATGGGATTTGCAGGAAAACCCATTTACAGAGGAGTTCTGGGCTGTCATCTAGCCGCCACGACCATCCTTTCATGCTTTCCATTTATGTGATGAAACGAGATTTCAAACACCATCCCCCACTTTCATTAACTATATTCATTTGGATCGGGATGAGCTCCGACAGCCATGAATTCTCTAGGCGGTGCCCATGACTTTGTCGAATTAATATTGACACCTCGAGCCCTGCTGCTCTCCTTCTGCAATCAAAACATGCACTTTCGGCCCTTGGCACAACTCTTATCCATCATTCCACATGAACTCAAGCCATGACCCTGCGCTTATCCCCTATAGAATCTCTAGGATTCGCATTATGAGAGTTTACACTCCCCTTGATTTCAAAAATCTCGATGCTCGAAATCACGAAAACGACCCATCCAGATTGATGGTCGGATCTGCTCTAAAATTGACGGCCAAGATTGCTTCCTTGAAGGCCCCATGGCACTAGCTCTACGTGACAGGTGATAATCTTCTTCCTAAAACTACACACCATAGGGCCACGGGCTATGATCACGGGCCTAAAATTTGAGTGCTTCGCGATTTCGCGTGTAGGGAGTTTGCGCTGTGCTCCATGCTCGAACCTCCGATACGAGAAATATTGATTTTGCATTATATATTTCAACGTGCCCCTCTTCTTTATACGGCTCATATCAAATTTTCATTGTGGGATCACATACCATCAACACTCCTGGGAAGACTCTTCTTTAGCTCGGATCCTGCGCCACGCGTCCCCTGGAATGGACGACTCCCATGCATCCCGGGTTTCGGGACTTCGACATATCGTCAATCGACACTTCGGGACATCAACCATCCAGAATTCGACACCCAGGGCTTCACACCTTCCTCCATATTGAAACCCTTGAAATGCAAAATCATGATTTTGCATTATCTGTTGCCACGTGCTCCCCTAGTTGGACGACTCAGATCATTTCATGACTTTGCATTTCACGAGTCTTCGAGACTCTACCTTCTTACTTTCCCGACTCACAAAATCATGAAAATCTGATCCAATGGTCTAGCTTATTCCTTTGATCAACGACTCCGAGCTTTTCGCAATTTTGCGTTTCGGGAGTCTTTGATGTGGTCGACTCTCGACTTCCCGATTCACGAAATTGCGACTATGCTGATCATGTGCCACATGTCCCTCTGAAATGAACGACCCATATCTCACAATTTCGGGGCTTGGTATGATGCTAAACTTTGCGCAAATCTATAATCCCGATCACCCGATGGCCGCCGGTCTAATTTATTTGATGGATCCGACGACTGAGACTGAGCCTGCACTTGATGGCTTTACGCCGACCAAGTATGTGCGTGCCTTTTCATAATCGTGCCCCGAATTTCGATAAAAATGCATATGGTGGGTTTTTAAACCCCTTTTCTCATGTTTGGTCACCCAATGACCAACTTCGTAGGAAAAAAATCCCCTTGGAAGAATAAGTGCTAACACATGGTTTTGAATATATATATACATGGATGCATGAGAGACTTTGGCTATGAAAAGAATGAATTGCAGGGAGAAAAAGTGTCATGGATATGGCAGTGTTGTAAATCCATAAGGGAGACCAATTTCTCGCTGAGCCAAACTGCAAGGAATGGTATTTCCATTTTTTTTTTAGAAAGTGAATTTGATTTTTAGTATGCACAACTCTGAAATTGTTTGTGACGATGTTATAAAGGTGTAATAAAATATATGTGCATGGGAAACTAACAATTTGTTTGGCTGATTGAAGTTGAAAGTGAAAGAAGCAAAGGGGTCTTGGATATGGCAGCATTGTAAGCCCATAAGGAAGACCAATTACCTGTTGATCCAAACCGCTATGGGAAGGAAAGTCCCATAATTATGATTTTGATTCTTGTGCGGAACAAATATGAAAACAAATTATGAAATTTGGAAATCTGTGGGTGACTGATTTACAAGAAAATTTTTGAATTTAAAATTTATGATGATGTCTCATGAATTTCTGTATGCCTGTAATACAAGTGAGAAGAAAATATATTTCCAGAAAGGAAAAATGATTAAAAAATGGCTATTACTGAGCCATGAGAACCCTGTGGTAAGCCATGATCACCTAGAATATATTGTGTTGAGGTAACACAAGATGGAGGGATGCCTCAGCAGAGCAAGTCTGAGGGACACCTCGACTGTAAGGCTCAATAAAGTCTCTGAGTTCTTCCTATGTGAGAAAACCTTGGCAAGGCAAGATGGATCACCCGAGGGACTATATAGCAGAGAAGGGGATGCCTGAGCCTAGGCCTCGAGGGTGAGTTACCGCAAGGAAGATGAAACCTTAATATTTCTTGTAAAATATTGATTGGGATCATGCACACAATGGGTAGTTCTTCCTGTCCAAGAAAACCTTGGCAAGGAAAGATGGATCACCTGAGGGACTGTATAGCAGAGAAGGGGATGCCTGAGCCTGGGCCTGGAGGGTGAGTGTAACGACCCTTAATTATTAAGATGATTAATTTAATAAATAATCCTAAAAATTAGCTAAACTATAATTAGTTATTAAATAACCTTAACTAATTAGTTATTCTTGACTATGCTTAATTTAAGTATAATTAACTCTTTAATCAATATGGTTAATGATTAATTTGATTATTAATTAATTAATTAATAAAGTATTAAATAAGGGGTGGATAATAAAATATAATGTTTAATTGGGTTACGTATCCCACAAGGGATAACGTAACCAATACGTTAGGATAAGTAATGAATGAATGGATAAGGCATTAATAAAGGGATAAGGTCTTTAAGAATGGGAGAAGGTATTTGGTGGGGGGAGTTAATGGAGGAAGGGCGGTGAAGGAGGAATAAGGGAAGTGGAGAAGGATGATGGGGATTCATTCTACGAGAGGGGGAAGAGCTTGGAGGATTGGAGAGAGTGAAATCTACAGTGGAATTTACAGTGCACTGGGGGGGCTACAGAGGTTTTGGGCTCGGAGGGCTAGGACATCCATTGATGTCCTAGGGATAGGCACTACTAGTCAGCAGGGAGGTTGGTTTTGGGGTGTCCTAAGGAGCAACATCAGGTTCAAGCTAAGGAAGCAAGCGAAGGGAGCAAACTGTGGATAACATCATAGTGAGGTATGTAAATTCAAATTCATGGATTGTTTACTTAGATTTATTACTTATTGCCAAATTCTACTTGCGTAAGTGTTAGCGTAAGTGTTGAGATAATTTGAAAATTTTGAAAAGTTTACTTCTTTGTAAAACTTATAGAAATTACAGAATTTACAGTAATTTGGTAGAAATTTAAACGTTAATTCAAATCCGGTCTTTACAGTGAGTGACCGCAAGGAAGATGAAACCTTGATAGTTCTTGTAAACTATTGATTGGGATCATGCACCCAATGGGCATGTCAAGGAAAAACAATGAGTTTCGATAACAAAACAACCATGTAGATACAAATCCACAAACTACGTAGGTAATTGTTGTGCTAATATAATGAAATTTTTCGTAGAAATTTTTATGCAATGTTTTTGCATAAGATTATGATTAACGTGCTTTTTGTCCAAGAATTATTGAAAGTAGGTGACCAATATTAAGGGTCTGAAAAAGGACCTGACCGAGAAAGAAGGATCAAGATTTCTGAAACAACTGAATGGGAAAGGAATGACAAGTGTTTTTGAGAAAGAACATTGAGGACGATGTTCCTTTAAGGGGGAGGGAATTGTAACACCCTGTTTCCCTCAGTCTGTAAATATAACTATATGGGCCAAGGAACTATGGAAAACTTAAAAGTGTGAATGTTTTATTTGATGGACCTTTGTACAAAAGGGTCGATGAATGTAAATTCTGTTATTCTAATAGAAAATGGTTACGTTTGGCATGACTGCTGAAAGAGGGGATGTGCTAAGAGAAAAAACCATGAATGCTATGAAAATGTGGTGGAGGGGACCAGGAATGGTTGTGTTAACCTCCACCAAACTAGTACCATGTTGGAATTAATTTCTTAGATCAGAACAACCCTTTGACCCAGGAATGAATTTCAATTGGGATGGTAGGTGGGAAGACCTACTAAAGAGTTAAAGAGGGGATGGGACAAACCACCCATCCGTAAGGCTTCCAGACCTGACCACAGATAGGGAATTCAAGCCACACACAATCTCACTGAGGAAGGCAAGAAAGGAAGAGAGGTGGGCAGAGGGAAGACCTGCAAAAAATGCAGAGACGAGAGCGGAAGCTCTTGGGTCCAAGGGAGGACTGAAAGAGGAACAATGAGTTCTGATCACAGAAAAGAGAGATTGAGCTGGGAGAAGGAGAGTAACCTTCGTCCTTATCTATTTCTGTATTGGGAGAAGTAAAGTAACCTTCATCCCTAACTTTCGTTGAGCTTGAAGTAAGAGATTGAATCTCAAAGCATCATGGCTTAAGCTCGGGGGTGGCCAATGATAAATCCATTGGGAGTGACTGAGCCTATGGTTGGGAGGAAACGAGCACCCCTTTCATTAGTCGCATCACGCCCTATGGTTCTAATAAATTTTTTCTTGCCTTGTGCTTTGAATTGTAATTAATGGATGCATGCGAGTAATTATATGTCTATAAATGGTTCTTTTCTATATTAAATGATTAATTTATGAGCATGTGTTCGTTCCCTTGAGAACCTATACTTGTTCTTGTTTCTTCCACATGCTCTAGTTTAATCACTCAAAGGTGCTTTCCCCAGGGAATTACATCACAGTTCTAAGAGTCGGAGCAAGCCTCTTAGCATAGCTACCGTTTTGATAATCTCACAAGTTACATTGCCTTGATTTAGAGCTTAAAGCTCTATGAGTTGGGAATGTTTTTCCTTCAGAACAATAGTCTAGGATACTTTGAACTCACTCCTAAGTCCTCAACCAAAAACCTGACTAAGAGCAGGGATCATAGCCCAAGAGTTATCTGAAGATCCATGTGACTTGGGTCTAGGAACCTTGGAGCTCAAAGCTTCGAGATGCCAAATTGCATGATAGTCAAGTCGAACCCTGCAATTGCTATGAACGGTTAATCTATGAACAAATATAGAGGGTGGGAAATCATTGCAGAGCGCAAAGGTGAAAGTAGTAGATGTGTTGGTTTGCGGCACACAATTCACCATTGTCATTGATCTCGTCGGGATAGAAGATCAACGATTCTGGTTCGACCAAGTTGGGAGAGTACTTATAGATTGTGGAGGTTGAGCTCTTTGATAAATAGCATGCACGTTGGGACCCCGCAATTGTCGTGAACTGTCGATCTGCGAACACCTCACTATCGGTCAGATCATGACCGCCAAACCCTGAACAGTTGCGAGATGGGTGGTAATGAGCCCTTTTGGAAGTACGTGGAGTAATAGAGTGCCTCGGTAACGAAGTGAATTGGGACCATTCATCACTAAGAGGGACAAGTGGTGCAATATCTACAACTCCTGACCAAGAGTTGAAACTCCCGAAGCCTAGAGAACCTGTGAGCATAAGAGAATCTGGACTGTCAGATCCAGAGGGCACGTGGCACTCGATCGGAAACTCTTGGTGAAAACACTCTGGGAGAACGTGATGGATAAGAGTTTGAAATCACTGAAGCCTGAACAATTGAAATAGTTGGGAGATGTCAATCTGAAGGAGGACACATGTCATCAAATCCTGAACTCTAGATAGAATATTCCAAAGGAAACAAAGCAAGGAGAATTTGAAATTTGATATGTCCAAAGGCTGAAGTCCTGAAGCAGACGAAAGTCGTTGATTTAAGGTGGATGCATGGCACCAGATCTAGAACTCTGGGTACAAAATGATTCAAAGGAAAGTAGAGGGTGAAAGTGCTAGAGTCCTAAAGTGGAATATCAACCATTGATCGAGAAGGGAGCTGAAGGCCATTGATCTGATATTGGTTGAAAAGAACTAAAGATCCAAAGTAGGTCCTGGCCGTTGATCACCGGGAGGGGTACGTGTCAATGGATCAACATCTCTAGGTGAATCGCATTGGGGTTTCAGTTGAGAATTGAGACTGCCGAACTTCGAAGACCCGAAGTGAATCTAGATCATCTGATCCAGAAGATACCTTGCATAAATCTATGGATTCCAGGTAAAGTCCCGAAGTAATTCACAGCCACCAGATTAAGGGGGACGTGGCAGAAATCTGTTGATTTCGAGTAAAGACCCGAAGTAGGCCTCATTCATCCGATTCAAGTGGACATGTGACAGAAATCCACATACTTTGAGGGGAATTAAAAATTGAGACTTGAGACTCCTGAAGTCCAAAATCGCAAAGAGATCAACACCATTGATTAAAGAGGACGCATGGCAGGAGATCTGTCACTACGAGAGAATGCAAAGGTTGAGAGATGAAACTCCCAAAACCTAAATCACAAAATAAATCACAGCTGTTGATTTATAAAGGTTAGTTCTGATATGTAGATTTAGAAAGGATAGATCTGAGCCATCAAGTTCAGAAGCACCGTCAAGGTCATGAGATTGACAGTCCTGTCGCATTGCAGGGACCGAAGGTGCCCGAACTTTAAAAAGTTGAGGGCAAGCCACAATCCATACCACAATTTTGGAGAAAGGACACATGGAGGCTTAAGGTGAATTGCAGGGTGAAAATTAGTTTGGTTTCAAACCACCCTTGGCTGTGCCCGCAATCGCATGGTTACATAAGGCCATCGCCCAAGGTCATATCAAGAAAGGGGCTTATTAGAAAAAGAGCTAGCGCCTAGACTCCGAGATTTCACAGGTGCAAAGAGGAGGGTCGAAGGTACCTTTAGACCTACACCAGGAAGTCGAAAGAGTTTGCTTCAAATTACAGAACGAGACTATCAAGGTCTCATAGAGTCATTTGGCTCCAGAATCAGAGATCCTTGACCAAGAGGTTGGACTAGTTCCCCAACCTTCCAAATTAGAAACCATGGATGGAGAATCTATCCTTTAAGAAAAGTGAAAATTTTTATGCCCTGTCATAGGTGTGTTACAATGAGGCAATTCAAATCAAATTGGCATTGCTTCGAATTGTAGGCACATCACTCATATGGTGGCAAAGAAAGTTGCAAAATTGCACACAACAAGTGGATAATGTATTTCCATGATGGAATGTTTTTGTTTTTGCACTTAGAAAGCAATTTTTTCCTTTGGGTTATAAAGAGAAGGCTTTAATTGAATACCAAGGTCTTAAACTAAGAAAAGGAAAAATAGTGCAAGAATACACAGATGAATTTCATTATATGGCATTAATGTTAGACATTCCATTACATACCCAAGAAACTGTTATGAAGTATATAGGAGGTTTACCTACAAATATTCGTAACACTGTATTTATGTTTGGACCTACTAATCTTGATGAGGTTTCTATTCAAGAAACACACATTGAGGCAGAGGGAACAAGAGTTGGTGTATCAGGGGAATCGTCTTTCAGAAAAGAGGACAAAAGGAAGTGGAATGACAAGAAATCAAATTCAGTGACAAGAAAGGAAGAGAAGCTCTGTTGCAAGCATTGTAAGAAAGAAGGGCATGATGATGACCATTGCTGGAAATTGCATCCCGAGAAGAGACCGAAGTGGTTCAAAGAGAAGAAAGGGAGGCAAACAACTACAACAACAACATGACCAATAGACTTGGGATCAGATTCGGGTGATGAGTTTAAAATCACAACGGTTGGTTTGAAAGGTAAAATTGGCGATGGATATGATTCTAGAAGTAAATTGTTTCACATAAGGGTCATAATGAAGCATACTAAGGTCGACACATGGATAGATAGTGGATCTCAATATAACTTGATTTCAGAGGAAGTGGTTAAACAATTGGGATTAAACACTTAGATGCATCATAAACCTTACTCACTTAAATGGATAAGAAACAATCATAAATTTCACATAACAAATCAATGCACTTTAAAGTTTACAATTTCATCAAAATTTGTGGATGAGGTAACATGTGATGTGGTACCACTCAATGAATGTGGAATGGTCTTAGGCAGTCCTTATTTGTATCATCACAAAGCTATCTTCTACATGGAACATAATCAATATCACTTAATCAAAGAAGGCAATGAATATGTTGTATATGCTCATCCCTTAAAAACAAATCAATCTCTTCAAACAATGGAACAATTAAGGAAGGCATCTCATGCAAGAAACACACCTATAATTGTGCCAAATCAAGCAATTTATATTAAGCATGAACATGAGATGATTGTAGAATGGAAGTTCAATCATAATTTTCTTCAAGATAAGCTAATGTTGTGCAAGTAATACAAACATATTAGCTCATTGTCAGTCATATTTTTGACGTTATCATTGCTAATGTTGTCAACATGGATGACAGTGGCTTCAGTAAGATGTGACAGAGTACAAGTGGCTAACAATATGCTATCAATTATCATGGTTGTTTTACAATTGATCTTGATGAGATAGGTGCACATGACAAAGTTTAAAGACAAAGAACAAGTGGGGTGGCCTATCCCACACTTGATGATTGGTTAGTATCCTTTTGGAGGACCAAAGGTCTTAGTGGGGAGGTGTGATCCAAAATGGATCTAGGAACCAAAATGGGTCCAGGAAGGCCTAAAAATCAAAGTTCCCAAAATAAGAAGAAACCAATGCCATTGAATCCATCTCGTCGTGCTGATTCTGACCATATAATGTTTTCTTCAAACAGACACCGTATGCGAAAGTTATCATGTTCTGACTAAAATTCCAAAGAGGCAAAAAGTCAACTTGTTCAAAGTCAACGATGACATCAACAGGTATGAGAGGTGACGTCAACATGCATAAATATGACATCATCATGATGATGTGGCATCACCATGAGGTGACACATGTCACTCAGTTTCGTCACTTTGGGACTGAGTTGGCACTGTACGGATTTGACACGTGTCACTGTATGGATGACACATGGCAGTCCATACAGTGACGTGGCCCAATGATAGGTAGACACATGGTCGTATGGAAAAAAAATGGGCATATGGTAGGCTGATGTGGCAGTGACACTTGGTAGGTGAATGGATTATATGGCAGATGATGTGGCAATACAGACTGACACCTTTCAGTATGGTAGGATGATGTGGCAGTGACAAGTGGCGGGTGACTGGGTTGTACGACGGTGATGTGGAAGTTTGAATAGGCCATTGCGTCAGAGGTACAGGCCAATATCAGGGTGACACATGGCCTAATCATAGGGTGCCATGTGGCACCCCAGATTTTCCCAAGGTTGGCTGGGTAAAAGGTTTGTTCCATCTCCAGGGGAATCGAACCCGCGACCTCCCAACATGCCAACGATCTAACACCAAGGCTCTAACCAACCGTGTTATCCGTGTGACTTGGTTGATAAACGACGCATATATTATAAGTGTTGATATGGTGTGCATGTTGGGGGATAGGTTCTGGTCGGTGGGGGCTAGCCTCGACTGACCAGAAGCTAGACCAGGGACTGCTGAGATTTTGGAGGGCGTGTGGACCAATAGGGATGTGGCCATATGGACCATATGACTAGAGCAACAACTAAGAACCAGTGCTCAACATTTAGTGCCCAGCCTGAGGCCACATGGAAACACCCATATGAAAATGGTCCCGGTTAAAAGGGGATGGCATGCCATATGTTCATTTTTTGGTTTTTTAACCATATATTATAATTTTATTGATATTTTAGCTTGATTTTGGGAGATTTTGGCCAATATTGGAGGATCTGGAGCCCTTTTTGAGGCAAGCTCTTGGGAGGAAGTTGGGAGGATATTACCAATTTTAAGCCTATATAAACTAGAGGTTTTTGGAAACCTTAGAGAGGTTCAAAGAAGGATAAATGCTGAGGAATTTGTCAGTCAAAGCCATTTTTATGCAGGGAAGCTATCAAGGAGAGTAACTTTGCGGGCCATTTCTGGGAGCTTCGTTCATCCATTTTCAGTGCCGTCAGTTATGTTGGGTTCATGAGATCTAGTAGAACACAACCGGATCATTTTGTAATCCATTTGAAATTTTTCTGATGTAATTTTTAAGCTTTGAAGAGAAATAAGAAAGCCTTACCCACTAAGACAAAGGCCCAAAGATGTAGGCGATATTGCTGAACTCCATTAACAATTTTGTTGTTATGGTTTGTTGATTCTTTGTGTTCATTTCCAGATCTATATGTATTCTTATGGCTGCTATGTTAAATATTTAATTCTTCCTCTTTCTTCAAATTCCTAAATGGTTAATGAACTCATGCTTTAAAAATTCAACCATAGTCCTTAAAATATCTTTTCGGATCAAGCTCCCTTGTGTAGAGGAAATCTAGTTGGGAAGGTACCTTATAAACTCGTGGAGGTCCCAAGCTCAGTGGGAAGAGGGAAAATTCTATTGTTTCTAGTGGAGTGAAGGAGAGTGACCTTCCTGAAATATTTTCTTAAGTTGGTAGTCAATTGAATTAGTCCATTGGTGGTATCATGGCTTGGCACATGGTGGCTTGTTATAGAAAGGAACTATACATCATAGCTTACGATTGGGAGGAAATAATTTTCCCTTCGGTGAGTTGGTTGGTTGAGATTCTTCACTGAAGAGATAAGTGTTATTGCTTGTTGTGTCCAATGCATGTTTAATAATGAAGATAATTTTTGTTGTTGTTTATGAGATGAATGTGGTTAATTGAAAGGATGTTGAATTATTGAGTAAAATGGATTATGTATGATTGTTTTCACTAATTAATAATGGTAACTATGAATACCTGAATGAGAAATGTGAATGCAGGTTGTATCCCTAATGCTTGGGAAGGTTGTATTCCTAATGCTTGTGAGTGGTAGAGGAATGCCCTAATGCTTGGGAAGGTCTTTGTGTAGTTTTAGGAAGCCTTATCCCAATGCAACCTCCTACTTTGAAATGGAAAGTTTACATGATACCAAATATTCAATGGGATTTTGGAGTAAAAGTTCCCTCAGCTGGATGTAGATGTGAGGAATGCCTGTGGAAGTTAGGAAGAGTCCTTGGAAATTAAGCCTAAAAATACCTTATCCTGTTAAGATTTAGAATTGGCCTTTAACTCTTTTGCAACCCCTATTTGAATCGAAAGGATTTATAGTCATCGATCTGGTGGAGAGGGGAGATCTCGACCGTTGGTTGGACAAGGCCATTGAAGGGTCCAAGTGAAAGGATGCAATGGGATTCTGATGATCCAGGTGGATATCTATGGCCACCCACCTATTCCAATTGGCTCAAAATAGTCTTTTGACAACTTACTATTTTTAGCAGTTTTTTCGGTTCCTAAACTTCCAGGGCCATTTTGAGGGCCTAAATGATTTTTTTTGGGATCTAGCACATCAAACACAGATAAAGGCTTTGACTGAGGCCCCATAATTAATCTCCTCGATGATACCTTTCCAACAAGCTATCGTGTGCCCAAAACGAAGATCATATGCCAAAATTACGCCCCAGGGAAGTCGATACACCAAGCTACCCAAAATGGGGTACACAAAACTGTTGGGTTTTCATCGTCGAGGGCTAGGGTTTTGGGATTTATTTATGTTAAAAATTCCTTTAGACCCTCATTTTAATCCATTTTCTTGCGAATTTGAATATCCATCACATCTCTTCTTAGAGATAAGATGCCACCATTCTAGTGAGTCTTTCACTCTGTATATCTACAGTTTGGTACATTTCACTCATTAATAGAAATTGTGTACTACTGTATTTCTGTGTTTATGGTTGCATATATGATATATTTATGTTATATTATTGGATATATGAGATAGATTTTTACATTTATTAATTATATCTCTTCTCTCATTTCGTGCCAAAAATAATTCGGATCATCCGATGGAGAAGACTTCGAGTCAACGAGAACCATTGATCCATTGCAAGTTGAGCGGATGAAATATGGACCATAGAGACCGAGTGAAAAGGGTATAGGTATATTGGAGGAAGGATGGTCAGAGAGGTCTAGAAAGGTGCACATGAGGGATTATGATAGCAAGAGAGTTTGAAGACCGTAGATCCATTGGAAGGTGTACCAATGGTTAACAACCGTTGGATCTAGGATGATTTATCCCAATGAAGAAGACTTAGGAATTGATAACTGCTAAGAAGTTGTGATACCTTGTGTGAATATTGTTCATCAGAAGAGGTCTAATAGGGATCGTTAGATCCATTGGAGTAGTTCATCGAAGAGTGCTGGTCAGAGTGGACAATGATCACTTGGAGTGGAATCATTTTGAAGATAAGGGACCCAGAGTCAACGTGAACCGTGAATTGGTAGAAACATACCCCACGTAATCTCATCCGTAGATTTTACGAGGGCCCCACTTGTTCACACATTGAATGGGTGATGATATGGGTGGAAAACGTCGAGTAGATAGAGGTACCGATGCGATTGAGACCGTTGATTTCTGACTCCAAGGACTATTGGATCCATCAGAACGATCCATCGAAGAGGACCCATCAAAATGGAAAACCATACCTTGCGACCTGCTATTTTGACAAGTAGAGAATCTGAGTCACATCTGATCATCAATATAGTTGCGAGAAATAATTCTAGCCGCCCGATTGGGGGTGTTTAACTTCCTAGTCCTTCTCAAGAATTCCTTAAGGTGATCCAGTTGGAACTTGAGGGTCATATGAGTTAGATTGGATGCAGTAAATTGTGTGACAAGAGGATTTATCACATGTATCATGAAAAGTAGAAACTAGGGAGAGTAAACTTGAGTGTTTAACTGAGGAAGAAAGTGAAAAAAATGAACCCCCCACCAACCTAAGCGTCTTTAGGGGGTCGGGTGTGTTACATCTTGTGAACAATTTATGGTAGGAACGTAACTCAAGCATCTTTAAGGATAAATATATCCCACCTGAGGTAATTGATAGTATAATTTTAAATCTTACAAATGAATTTATGACAGACCTAAAATTCAAGGAACCGAGACTCCCCTCCATGCATGATCTTTGAATTCAACATTCCATGGGGATTCTTCCACAGTGTTGCTATGGGGCACCCTAGCATATTTGGAGTGGGCGTTGTATTATACCTACAACAAAATAATTACCACCATGTCATATACTCTCCACTATAGGTTGTGGTACCGATAATAGAGTGGAGTTCATAACATTGTGCACTCTCCTAGAAATTTCATTAAAAAAGGGAGTTTCCAAGCTCCAAATTATGGGTGTCTCCAAGATTGTAATCGATTGGGAAATAAAAAAATCAAAGTGACTGATGTGACACTTGATACTTTGCTCAGAGATATCTCAGACACTCTCCTTTCCTTTGAATGGCTATCCTTTAGCCATATCTATGGAGATTTGAATGCAAAATTTTCTCATTTGTCAAAATAAGCGTTGACTCTCCCGATAGGCACCTTTGGTATCTATGAGTTCCTCGACAACGAGGAAATGTGAGTCAATGGAATTTGGACTGTAGTTTCACCTAGGTGTTTTCATATCTCATGTGGATGTAGCCCTTCATGGGCTGACATGTAGTTGTTATGTAAAGTCAATATATGGTATTTTGGAAGCGATTGTATATGATTTTTGTAAACTGTTTTGACTCACAAAAGAAGCCTCTTTTTGAAAGGCTAATTGAAGGTGCCCTTTGCAGTCTTGATTTTGGACAAATAATATTTATATTCAATACTAATGAATATAATGATTTATTTTCATAAAAAAATGTTCAAAGCTTGAATTTCAATAATATTATACAACTATCATGAAGAGCCTAGAAATTATAAATTAACTAACTATAAATGAAACTGCAATATTCTTTATAAAGATTTGGGGTAAGTTGTCAAGTATATGTAGTCTTGTATTTTAATGGTTACCCACATTGCAATCTAAAATATCTCAATAGATATTAAAGTTCACACAAAGGAAATCACAGCATGTTGAACCTCTCCAACCTTATAGAGATAAAGGTTCCCTAAAACATTATTCAATTCAAATTCTATACAAGCCTCCAAATGGGCACAACTTGGTAACAAAAAAAAACCAAAAAAAAACATTGATTTTTCTTGGAAGTCAAAATCCTTTCGTTGTTAAAGATGAGACATGGGTTATTTTTATGATATCAAAATTCCATTGACCCATTTTCATGTGTCACCTTTTATTTTTTAAATTTACCCATATGTAGAATATTTCCCCCTTCATTTGTTTTATGTTCCACCATGCTCTTATATACAAAAACATTTCATTATACTTAGCCATTTTTCTTAGTTGTGCGAGATTACTTACCTTGTGCGGAGATTCCCTTTTTCATAGTCATTCCCCTGCATTCCACACAAGACTTCCATCCCACACTAGCCATGTTCTCCACATTACAACATTAGTTTATTTTCTATAGTGCAGAGACTCCACACAAACTTCTCCTCTAGACAAACATAACCTCCAAGCATCTCTATTTCCACACAATTGTCATGTGGAGAACTTCATATAACCCATCCTACGCACTCTCCATATTTCCGACCCCCACACTCCCACACACTTACATCTTCCACACACCTTACATCTCCTGCACAACTACACTTCTGCACAACTAGTTTCTAAAATGATTGATCTCTCTCCGTGATCTATACTTTGTGAAATTTTCATCCACATCTTTCACTTTGCACACTGCTCGAGGATAATTTATGATCCATTAATTGGTTTCAATTTGTGAGGTAAAGGGCATTGATCCGAGGTTAATGTGGAAGAATTATCCCATTTTCCCATGAACCACTTGCTTTTCGAAGTAACTTCCATTTATGGTTTTCTGTATTCCAAAGGAAATTTGTACGTGATGAAGGGATGTTTTAGTAAATTACATTCATTTACTTAACCTTTAAGAAGCTTGATCTCCATAATTCAATATCACATATATCAAAGTTCCTTGAAAGAGTAAGAAATATGGTAGCTAGGAGGAAAGAGCCTTTTGTGGGGATACGATTAATTCTCTTGCGCGCCAAGATAAATATTTTCATTGGCCTATGGAATATCAATGGTTCCAGAGATTAACTCCTGAATAGAAGAAGAGTAACAAATTATGGACGATTGACTTAGTTAATGCTGGTTGCATGCCTAAAGTCTTCAACTTCAAGGAGCTGGTTTCTTAGTGCGCCCGAAGATTTGATTGGAAAAGTAGAACAATTCGAGTAGCCATCAAGGGAAAGAACCTTGTTCCACTAACTCCCAAAATATTCAAAAGAATGCTTCAACTGTCTACATCCAAAAAAAGTCTTAGGATTTGTAACACACCTGATCCCCTAATCAACACTTAGGCTGGTGGGATGTTCAGATTTCCTTTCTTATTTCAAGACATGTTATCAGATTCATCAGTCACTTCTGTGAAGACTTCTCTGATCACAATTTATACTGTATTAACTCTTACAAATCCTCAGAGAAGCTCCTTCCCATAGTTTACTAAGGTGACTAGGTGTCTAGCATCCCTAATTGGATCATCAAGATTATTCCTCACCATTAGGTCAATGATCTATGGTGATTCAGACGCATTCCTGTTGGAATGCTCAATCACTAGGGTTGGCATATTATCCAATGACATCAAATTGATTGATCGTCCTACGAGATTCGACAGTCCTCAAAATTGGGATTCAATGACTATGACATCATCGACACCTCTACTGAATTTATAGTTACTTCCCACTCAAATATCCACTCTACTTGCTGATGAATGGGACATGTTATCCCCATTTTGTGGATAACTAAGGAGATGATGTCTCAAGGCCCTTATGTTGTAGATATGGAATGCCGAGAAACTACATGACCAACAATACCCTTTTGCACATATGAAAAATCCACTAACCACCACATATGGTCACATGTTTACAGATGGAATCCACCACACCAGTTGGCTTCTGAAAGGCAGTGGGCCTTGCTCCATGAGGTACAAGTAAATATTATAGTAAGCATCATTTCAATATTTAAGGCATTTGATTATGTTGTATCTTATATTGCTCTAGATTCCATGATATGTGCTTGGACATTATGCCTTTTTCCCTAAAGGGGTGACGTCCTCCTAAATTAGGGTTTAATTTGTGCAAAAAGTGAAATTTTAAGTGAATTGTTTAATATTAATTTTTTAAGGGGGAAAGATTAGGGTTGTTGACCCCTAATATTGTGGTTTAATCCTTATTTTGTGGACAAACTATGTAAACTACTTTTAGTATAAATAGATATCATAATTAGATCTCATTTTGAAATCATAACTCTCCCTCTTGTGAGAGGATTTGGTCTGAAAATTTCGGCCCTCTTGGCTCTTTTAGCTCTTGTGCATTTGTTTATGGCTATGTTATGAATGGTTGATGGAAGAAGGCCTAGCGCTAGCTTTGAATGATGCTTTCTAGCTCTTGTGGTGAATTATATTAGTATTTCTCTTGATCTTGGTATGGTTTTTACTCTCTTGCTATCATTTATTTCAAGTGAAGTATTGTTATGCTAGGAGCTAGGTGGGAAGTATAAGGGCATACATCCCCACCTCAGCCTTCATCATTTTATTTGCTTGATCTCATTGATTAAGGGTTTGCTAAGAGAAGTATAAGGGCATACACCCTCTTAGCTTAAACCATAGATTAGGGAAACTTGCCTTGGGAAGTAAAAGGGATTACACCCCCGAGGAGGTAGATTCTCTAAGCTCATTTTTACTCCATTAACCCAATAGTAAAGGAACTAGTCATTGATTTGCTGAATTGGAGAAATAAAATATTGCATTGGGAAACATGATTTTCGGTCATTTTTACTTCTTGCAAAGTGGTTTGTTTTCCTTGTGCCTTGGGAACCTCACAACCACTAGGGCATCCCCATATAGGGGATACTTATTGCTGCTGTTACAAAATTACATATTCAACCATTAGGGCTGCAGAAACCCTATCTTACTTACTTGAATAACTCTCTTATCAACCATTGGATTTTTCTCAAAGTTTGTACACTTGTTCTCTTTGGTCCAACACACTTTTTGGAAAAGTTTGAGGAGATTTAAGTGGATGATTTTCTTTCTGTAATACATTGAATGTTACAGCCATAAGGCTAATATAATTTGCTGCAAACAAGTGTTTACAACAACCTTGTCTTTTATGCTAAGAGTATTGGTTTTTCATCTTGAGTTTAGCTAGTCATTCACTAGTTTTTCTCTTGCATTTTATACTTGATATTCAACATTTATTGAGAAGCTTATATTATCATTTTCCTGCTGATATATACTATTATCTATTTCTGAAAAGTAGGGACAAAAACCTTAACTTTCTGATCCAACTAACATATATTGTTGCAAAGTGTCTTTCTTGTGTATCGGGCAGGTACAATCATCCGGAGAAGTATTATACATGTGAGGAAAAAATCACTTGACTTACAAGGCACCTCTTTCCACATTTCACTCCACTTAGACTTGACCTATAGGGGATTCAATTCCATCTATCTTCATCTCCATTTCAATCCCCCTAGGGTACCGAGATTGCCTCCCTAGAGTGACCTAGTCACCCTTGAAGTGCAAGACATACATCAAGGTGACATTGTGTGTAGGATTCCCAAGTTGTAGCACTTGCCTTATGGTTGTTTTATGATTTTACCAGCCTACAACGTGTGCTATAACATTTTGGTGTCGTTACCGGGGAGGATTTTGAATCCTCTTCGTTCCCTAATGAAACTTTGGTATGCTATCCCAAAGCCTTTCCCTTAGCTTACCCGACGACTCCACCCGAGGAACATTCAATTTACACCTTCCTCGATGAGTTCATTTTGAAATTCATTTGGTGAATCCACCTTCCCATAACCCTTCTTTCCCCAAATTTTTTCCCCTTGGGAATTTCAAGCCTTCTAAGTTTTACCAAAGAAGGCCTCCTCTCAAGTCTCCCATTGCTAAAACCCTTTTCCATAAATCCCTTCCCCTTGCTCCAATGACTCACCCTTGGGAAAGAGACCTATACAAACCCCTTAACATGGCCAATATCCAAGGTTACCCTAACCATATGCTAAGAGATGTCAACAAGTGGTTTCCAAATTT
>ML793072.1:10044-27931 GCA_009831015.1 Picea engelmannii
GCCCCTCAAGAACAAAACCCTAATAGAAGTGCCTACCTTCCGTACATCCAAGGAGTAACTGATAGAATTGCAAGAATACTCAGTAAAAAAGAGATTAAAACCTCCTTCAAACCCCTTGTAACCATCAAACAGAGCATGAGATCTGTTAAAGACAAACTTAACCCTCACAATGGCAAAGGAATCTACAAAATAGAGTGCTCATGTGGTAAATGCTACATTGGTGAAACCGGTCGCTCCTTCCAAGTTAGGATAAAAGAACATGGAGCTGACATCAAGAACAAACGCATCCGCACCTCCGTCCTAGCTGACCACTCTATCAAAACTGGACACCATGTTCGCCTAGAAGACACCAAAATCCTCGCCAAAGAGAATCACCTCTTCAAACGTCGTATTAGAGAAGCCATTGAAATCCGTAAACACCCTAGTAACCTTAACAGAGATAGTGGACTAGAATTGAGCGAAAACTGGCTCCCCTTGTTACACAAAAAACAACAATAAACTTTGGATTAGAACCCAAAATTTTTACCTTATAACAAGTTAAACCCTAATATTAAACCCTTAACAAGCACACCTTAACCTCTTATCATATTAACCTAATAATAAATTTTAAAAAAGAAACCCTAATATTATTAAATATACTATCTTAACCTTGAAATAAACAATATTTCAATAAACCCTAGTAATTTCTTATAAAATAATATAAATTAAACCCTATATAATAATTAAATAAATTAATTATAAATTAAACCTTAGAAATTTAAATTTATTTAGAGACCTTAGTACACTACCTTAAACTAATTAGAACCCATTAATTTCCTTTTAACATAATAAACCCTAATATTAAACCCTATTATTAACCTAACCCTAGAATTAAACACTTTAATTTACCTCAAACAAAACCCCAAAACATAATTATTTATAAATATAAAAAACCCTAAAATTATCATAACCTTTAATAAACAAGAATTTAAGAAACCCTAGTGATATTTTATAAAATAAATCTATAAAATAATCCTACTTAGCCGACACTAATGAACTTTCCCACTTCTAGTATTTATACCAGCTCTTCCCTTTCTCTTAAAACCTAGTCTCTTTGTCCTGAAGATGGATCCTGATCTGGATCCGAAACGTCGACAATCTAATGACTACACTGTGGCTTTTCCGATCAAAACTGAGAATCATCCTTTGCTGAAATTGATATTTTTTTCAGAAGCTTTTCCTTAGAAAGAAGACGAAAATGGTTGCAGGTCAAGTGGAATAGCCCGTAGCTGAAACCGCCTCTGCATAGTCCAAAAAAATTCAGTAGCACAGCTTGCACGTGCAATTGCAGAGGCCCAAATTAGTCCATTCTGGGCAAAAGGAGATGACTGGTAGGAAAATGCGTGGCAGGAGCCAGAGTTTTGGACTTGATGCCCGAAAATGTTAAACAATATTTTTTTGGCTTGAAATATATCTCTGGGAGCATTAACATATCATTTCTTTACACTGAAACTCTTCCACCCAGAACAGACTAATTTGGAACTCTAGAATTCCTACTTTGGCGGTGCAAAGTGGCTATTGTGTTCACCATCAGTTTCTTTTCTAAAACTCCTTTTGGTGTTGTCATGACTGCGATCACCGAGCTGGGAAGGTCTGTTCATTATGATTGATTTCAATTTGGGCACAGGAGTGGGAAGATTCTCTGCATTGCCATCATCCATTGCCGTATCATCGTCCATCATATCATCTTCTTCCGGCTCAAAATTCATGGCATCAACTTCTGCAATAGCAATGACTGCAACTGGGCAGGTTCTCTGACCAGCCAGTGTTGTAATGGAATTCTTTGGCTTGAAATATATGTCTTGGTGTACCGAGGGACCATCTCATTTTTTTCTACTGGGCATTGCATTGCATTTTTTTCTACCGAGGGTTCAACATTGCATTTTTTTTTGTCCTTAGCGATTCCGTATTAATTCCATAATTAGCCACTTTTTTGGATCAAGGGTTCTCGGTTTGGCGGGCAAAAAATTGGGCATCTATTATTCCATGCTCTACAAATAGCAGTGACAATTCCGCGATATACAAATTCAGAACCTGACCTATGCTAAATTATTACTGCTAAATATTTATATTGCAGAATTTAATTATACGAGAAAGTTTGCACAATCTGGTTGACCGAGTGATATAAAAGTATTTCGACAAATGAGCCATATAGAAAAGAGTCATTCCATACTTAGGTAGTTTTTTGATTGCGGGTTGGCGGCCTCGTGGGCTGAAAAAATAGTCTTTATTGTTCCGTGTCCTACAAATAGCACCCAGATTTCCGTGGTATACAAATTGACAGGAGGACCTACGGGTTGCTTGGCTGAACATTGCATTTGATCGCGGGTTCACGGCCTAGCGGGCTGAAAATTAAGTATCTATTGTTTCGTTTCCTACAAATAGCACCTACAGTTCCACGATATACAAATTCACACGCAAACTTGTAGATAGTTTCTATATAAAGTATGGAATGAGATTTTATACAACATATGCAAATCCCTCATTCCATACTTAGGTAGTTTTTGGATCGCGGGGTCGCAATTTGGCGGGCTGAAAAAAGAGTCTCTATTGTTCCGTCTCCTACAAATAGCACCCAGACTTCCGTGATATAAAATTGATAGTGTTCTAGAACATATGCAGATCCCTTATTCCATACTTGGGTACTTTTTGGATTGCGGGTTCACGACCTGGCGGGCTGAAAATTAAGTATCTATTGTTCCATGTCCTACAAATACCACCTAGACTTCCGTGTCCTACAAATAACACCTACACTTCCGCGATATACAAATTCACACGCGGACTTGTGGACATAGTATATATAAAGTATGGAATGAGATTTTATACAGCATATGCGGATCCCTCATCCCATACTTAGGCCTTTTTTGGATCGCGGGCTCGCGACCTGACGAGCCAAAAATAGAGTATTTATTGTTCCGTCTCCTACAAATAGCACCCGGACTTCCGCGATATACAAATTGATAGTGTTTTAGAACATATAAGGATCCCTCATTCCATACTTGAGCACTTTTTGGATCACGGGTTCGGGACCCAATGGACTGAAAATTAAGTATCTATTGTTCCGTGTCCTACAAATAGCACCTAGACTTCCGAGATATACAAATTGACACACAGACTTTTGGACATAGTCTCTATATAAAGTATGGAATGAGATTTTATACAGCATATGCAGATTCATCATTCCATACTTAGGCAGTTTTTGGATTGCGGGTTCGCAGGTTGGCGCACTGAAAATAGAGTCTCTATTGTTCCGTCTCCTACAAATAGCACCATGACTTCCGCGATATACAAATTGATTGGAGGACTCGGGCTGGCTGGCTGAACATTGCACTTTTATTGTCCCATAGTGATCCTGTATGAATTTCAAATTTAACATTTTTTTTTGATCAAGGGATCTGGGGCTGGGGAGTAGGAAATTGGGTGTCTATTGTTCCGTGCTTTACAAATACATTTTTCTAGAACATATGTAGATCCCTCATTCCATACTTCGAAACTTTTTGGATCGCGGGTTCGTGACCTGGCATGCTTTAATTAAGTATCCACTATTCCGTGTCCCACAACTAGCACCTAGACTTCTGTGATATACAAATTGACACGCGGACTTGTGGACATAGTCTCTAAATAAAATATGGAATGAGATTTTATACAGCATATGTGAAGATCCTGTATGAATTCCATATTTAGCGATTTTTTTTATCGACAGCTCTGGGGCTGGCGGACTAAAAATTGGGCGTCTATTGTTCCGCACTGTACAAAAACATTGTTCTAGAACATATGCAGATCCCTCATTCCATACTTGGGCACTTTTTGGATTGCGGGTTTGCGACCTGGCAGGCTGAAAATTAAGTATCTATTGTTCCGTGTGCTACAAATAGCACCTAGACTTCCGCGATATACAAGTTGACACATGAACTTGTGGACATTGTCTCTATATAAACTATGGAATGAAATTTTATACAGCATATGCGGATCCCTCATTCCATACCTAGGTAGTTTTTGGTTCGTGGCCTGGCGGGCTGACAATAGAGTCTCCATTGTTCTGTCTCCTACAAATAGCACCTGGACTTCCGTGATATACAAGTGGACAGGTGGACTCGAGCTGGTTGGCTGAACATTGCAGTTTTATTGTCTCGTAGCGATCCGGTATGGATTTCATATCTAGCGATTTTTTTTTATCGGGTCTGTGGGGCTCGCAGGCTGAAAATTGGGTCTCTATTGTTCTGCGCTGTACAAACACCAGACACATCTCCACGATTTACAAATTGACAAACGAACCTGTGGGCTGTGTTGCTCAAAAGTGCAATTTTCATTGTTCCTTGTCCTCCGAATAGCCCTCGGAATTCTGCGATATACAGAGTGACAGATGGACTTGAGGCCATTGTTTACAGACACTAATCCCTATCAACTATCTAACATATCTAAAAACATGATTTTCAACACTAAATTATTAATAATAATTTTTGCTATTGCAAAATTTAATTAAACGAGAAAGTTTGTACAATCTGGTTGGGCAACTCCTATAAAAGCTTTCTGACAAACGAGAAATACATAGCAAACATGTACTTTTAGAAAATATGGACAAGAGATTTTATAGAGCATATGTGGATTCGTCGTTCCATACTTGGGCACTTTTTGGATCACGGGTTCTCGGCCTGGCGGACTGAAATTTGAACATCTTTTGTTCGGTGTCCTGCAAATACCACCCAGACTTCTGCGATATACAAATTGATAGGTGAACTTGCGGATTCCACATTTGGCGGGTTCAAGATTGGAATTGTTTAGCAATGCTCATCGTATCTAACTTCAGCTAAAAACATTATTTTCAGATACTAAAATATTAATATTAACTATTGTTATTGTACAAGTGAACTACATTAAATTATTAAAGGATGTTAAATCACTTATTTTAAAAAAAATGAAGGAAACACAAGAATTGTTTTGTAAAATTCTATCACCGCAAGCATAACAAGGACCAATTTGAAGTTTAAGTCCCTCTTGTTCATATGATAGAACAATTGCACTCCGCATAGTATATATTCGTTGATTTCAAATTATTCCAGGATATTAATTTTACCAAGTTCATCGAATAAGAAAAAATTGCGAAAACAACGATCAATTTGAATTTTAAGAGCCTCTTGTTGGTATGATAGGACAGTTGCACCCCACACACTATATATTCGTTGATTTCAAATTATTTCACAACAATAATTTGACCAAGTTCATCGATCAAGGAAATTTTCCAGAGAAAGTCACATAGTACATTTGCGTCACAACGCCATAGAAATTATCAGGCGAATCTGCGTGCCACCTAGCCAAAAAAATTCAACTATATTGTTCCCTGTCCTCCAAAGAAGAGCTAGAGTTCCATGGTATACAAATTGACAGACAAACCAGATAACCAAGAACCAACCATAGTTTAAACAACCCAGAAGAAATTTCCTAGAAGGTTCCATTGAGCAGAACCCATCGACCTTTGCACCAAACAATTTGATATACAAAGAAAAGACGTCGGCACATTCCTTTTCTCTTGAAACGAACATTCATCTAAATGTTGAACAAATATTACAGAGAGACATGAGGTATTTTCATTTCCTCCCAAAGTTTGATTTAATTTTTTTTTTCCCTTCTTCAACCGATATGCAAAATTGCATTGTCCTCATTTAAGGTGAATTTACTTTGTATCCGAAGTTACCGTAGCATATAGACACTGCTTGCCTTTTTGTGTAAATACATTTCATACGACAACTCTGCCAATTCAGGAAGCACATTTTGTAACAGAGGCTGCCTAACCGAACACTGCACAGTTGTGTTGCCCATGGTTCAGATAACACCATTGATGCAATGTCCATAAATATATAGACATTTTTCATCGCATCACAGACAATCAATCGTATCATCACTTATCAAAGCGGAAGCAGAAGCAACAGAATGACATTTTGCACATGCAGGTTCAAAGGGGGTCAAGTACACATTGGGTGCAACTAAAAGAATTTCAACCTGGCAACGCAAGCAAAGGGATTAATACATTGAACAATATAATACACAACTGCATCCCCCCCTCCCCTATAAAACAAAAAAGAAAAAGTAAACAGGTGCAGAAATTTGTTGAAGGCTATTTCTATAAGCAAAGTGAGGATGATTTTGTGGATGTATACACACAACAATTGTAGAGCTAGCTAGTTTCTCCAGATCCTCTACTATATCTGCTTGCAACTCTGTTACAAACGTTGCCTGGGTTGTCCGAAAGATCCTTTCTCTAGCATCCTTCTTTGTTATATTTTTGAACAACATAAGTGGAATCTGCCCTCTATGCAATTGCTGTTCCATTGACAAAAACAAATCTAAATACGTATCGAACAATTGTAGCTGCAACATGGAACATTGCAATATTTGTTTTACTTATCCCACATATATGCAGACGCGAAAGTTAAGAACAAAACTGAATATGAAAAGCGGTACCATTGCCTTGTCGTTGTCCGACTGTCCATCCTTTATATGGAGAATGTGTGCAACCTAAATTTTCTTGCTAGTGTCACAGGAGCCCCAATTGTTCCAATTGGGTAAATATCAGTGCTCCGTGCAAGCTGCCTGATAGTTGAGTCCGGGAGGAAGCGATATTCTGAATAAATAGCAGGAATTTTTTCCACAATACTTGTTTTGTTGAGAAAAATAATTCGATCACAATCACCACGGTCATATACTGTTTTGGGCAATACATTAAAATTTGTAATGGATATCCCATTACGCGGCAATATCTTTTTTGCATGTTTCTGGACAAGTTGTGGAGGAACAGTGAGTGTGACTGTCATCATGGCGTCCTTGTCTATCGTATCAACACACATAATGGATCTACTTTTGTTTGCCTTATCCAAGTAGGTGGTATAGACAACCATTATTTCCCCGACAAACAATTGTCCAGTTTGGCGGTTGTTCAATCCCTCTATTGACAGTAGTTTGGATGTCACAACTCTAGACCTGATGACATTTTTTTGAACAAAAAAATTAAAGTGAATGGTAGTGTGCTACAAGTACATGAATAGTATTGATGAACTATGGAGCCACAGTTTCGCAACCACACCTCTTGGTCTGCGGAACATGCAACACGTTCGACGTTTCACTTGTACTTGTTGATACTTCTTGTGAGCTGGAAACCATGTATTGCAAATGGCATCATTATATTTTCCATGCCATAGATGAATATATAGCCCACACAATTTGTTCAGTAAACATAGTAAGAGCACAACGTATGCATCTTTACCTTTGGCCTTGTTGGTCTGCTGATGTCTGGGATGACTGACTGCTCATGGCCGTTTCACTAGTCCAACTTTTTCTGATGCAAGCATGTGCAGATGAACATCAGGAGTAAACAAATATATGCATTGTATATTGTCCATCGGAAGGACCAAATAACCGTAAAACTGTATGCATCTTAATTTTTTAACTGGACAAATGTTTAACAGTAAACAGGGAGTAACCGCGCCATGGCCAATGTGTATATCGCGGACCCCCAGAAGTCAGGGGAGCAATCTTCAACTTGCCAACCTGGCAGCTGCAATCAACAAAGTGGGTAACTATGGAATAAGGTAGAAGTAGGACCACATATGTCAGTCCGTTAGTTCGCCAACGGACGCACGAGGGAACTTTTGGAAACCACACTAAGCAGATGAATTAGAAAACAAAAGGGATAATAGAAAATGGAAAAAGTAGAAACAGGGAGCGCAGAAAGGCCCATTACTGCGAATTCATCGTTTTCAAGTCTAAGATTATATGCTCCCTCCCTGTTTGTATATTTAATTTACCGGCACACTTGGTATACCTTTTAGAAGATTGTACCACAGAACCTTCTGCTGTTGCACAGAAGAATTCATCTCCCTGTCCAAGCAACCTGTTTTTTCCAAGGTAGCAACGCCGAAGATGCAATCGAGATGAAGGCAAGTTAGTATGAAAACAAACATCTAAAAGAAAAAGAAAAAGGTCTATTTACCCGCCAAAGAGTCCTTCGTCCTATCCAACGATTATGTTTCTTTAAATGCAACAATGCAGCGCAAACACAATGGACATAAACTAGCTTAGTATGCAGGAAGGAACATATGTAACCAAGATAACTTACCATGTAGGAAGGCACACAACTAGTTTAACACATATACAAACCATAAATGAAATATAAAACAACGCAATATGAAACAACAGTACAAGCTTGCACCTTTCTATATCCTCTTCAATCGATGCAGTTAAGACTCCCTCATTTTCTCCAGCTACTCTGTTTGTTTTAATGTGGGAACCCACAAATTCAATGTACATCAATGGAAGCTGGTATTCACTGGAGAACAAGCAATATGTAGATACAACAAAACTGACTCAATGAACAGTTTACAAAGGCAAAAACATGAACCTTTTCTCTTCTCTATCCATGGGTGTAAACGTCTAGCTTTTTTTTCCCTGGCCAAAATATATTACAAGGCAGAAAATATCACGCAATTGCATGTCCACAGCTAAACGATTTCTGGTTTTCCCTGGCAATTCATCTAGATATGCCCTTTAACCATGTTCTTTATCCTCTACACAGACTACTGTGCCCACGTTACAAGTTCTCAGTTTTCCATGGCAAACTACCCAGACATACTTCCAGACATGAAAATATAATCTTGAAGAATCTTTGTTGAACATATCATATCTCAAGCACAACACAAATTGTATCGTGCGCACACCAGTCTATGTGGAGGAGAAAGAACATGTCATGTCATATCTACACATCTGACCATACATGCTCTATAAATGTAGGTTGCATACATATGCTTTATCCCAACAAAAAAACAATGGATATTGTAACTTCACATGTAATCCTCCAACAATTTTGTATGCAACTATTTTATTTCATGGCAGGACTCGAGCACCAGGAAAATCTCACACAAATACAGATAGCGGCCTCTGCAAAAATGGAAAATAACACAACTGCAGATTGATTGGTGGGTGCAGGGGCTGAACACCGTAAAGCGCCCCAAAAAAACAATAACAATCCAAAAATAAAAATAAAAAAGAAAAGCTCCAACCACCGCCGCTGAACCCCAACCCTGCAAGGCCGAATCAAAGAAAAGAAACCAGCAAGAACCAAACCAACGAAGAGGTCGAACTACACCCCTAGGGCCCTAAAGCGCAAACCCCAGGCAAACAAACATAACCATCAACCTAGGAACCAACGAACCAGCAAAAGCCACCGACCCAGTGAACAACATATGTATCTCCAATGATTATCAAACTGCAACTGAAGCATAAAAGGAATCGGAAACATACAAGGAACATGTGACTACAAATAAGCAAACATTCTTACTTGCAAACTGCAAACATTGAACAGTAAACAAGGAATACAAAATAAAACTATGGCATCGAAACTTACTCCAAAACGATGAAATGCAGAAGCACAGGTCAAATCATGAGCGAAACAACAAAACAACAACAACCGATAAACCACCGAAGAAGAACCACTCACTGAACCAATAAACAATGTATCTAGCTTCAATGATTACGAGGATGAAACATACAATGGCAACACCCGACAAACCAACAAAGAAGAATCAGTCACAGAACCAGTAAACAATGTATGTAGCTTCAATGGCAGAACAAGGATGAAACATACAATGGCTATTGAACTGACATGTACTCCGAGAACCGTATTTACATAAACATTTAAGACTCTCAGACTGTCTAAGGACCTCGCGATATGCAAACATTTAAGCTGTCAGGGGTGTTGGAGAACGTCGCATCATGTAAACATTTACGCTGTCAGGCCTATTGAGGCATCTCGGAATAAGTGTCAATAAATTTCAAGAAATATATAAAGCTTGGATATGGAAACATTTCAATATGCTCAGTACATATCAAAACTGACATATATTCGGGTAGTAGAAAATGCTAATACAAACATTCGAACTAATGGTAGCATTAATTGACCTTCAAGCAATATACAAGAAAAATATATGATTAAAACATACTATCTACTAGAAAAAAGTTTGGATATGTTGCCATACACTACATTGGGAACAACGAAGCCGACAATAAGACCTCCAATCTCTTAGCCAATCAGATCAATACATATATGTTAGTTTTTAATATATAAAAATATATGCTTTTAATTCCATAGCTCCAACAATAGGTATTGTGCAAATATTTCCGGTCAAAGGACAAACTAATATGTAGTCAACACTTTATCTATCGCTATAGTATATATATTTTTCAAATCCCTATTTCATATCAATTCTCATCAAATCTTCTTTATATAACTCCACTCCATACTTTATTATTCCCTGCCCGAGGCCAAGGCCAAGGCACAGACTCTAGCTCGGTCCCATGGGATAGCACAATTGGTTAAGACATGCGCACACTCTTCCAGTTTGGGGAGAGGTCATGAGTTCGAAACCTGTGTCCCTTGGGGCTGCGAAGCGGGTTTCCAGCGCGGAATCTCCAACGTGGAAAAAAAGGCACAGACTCTAGCTTTAGCCTAGCAGTCAACAATGTGAATTAATTGGTGTGTTTTGTAACATTTTTATTAAATTTTGTAAATGTTTTTTATTATTTTTTTAATTTTTAAATTAAATTTTTATATTTATATTTATATTTTTTTTAAATTATATATTTTATTTTTGATTGGTTGATATTATAGGATGGGACCTAATTGCTCCTGGTATGCATGAAATTATTTTTTGGTTTTGTCAGAAAGAAAAATTAATTTTTAAATATAAAATTTCAAAAATTGTTAAAACTTACACGTATTGAGTTCGGAGCTGGACACGCTTGGTGAACTAGGACCTGGAGACGCTTGGTGAGACTGGAGAAAGCCAAGTAAGACTGGAGCAATCCAAGTACTGAGCTTAGACTACATGTTAATTTAAATGCCAAGAGAATTAATATCCTGTAACTCCCTCCACTTCAGTGTACAACAAAATTATATTATCACAGAAACAAATGCTTACCGTAAGTTGTGATTGAACGTATTTTTGCAGGGTTTTTCCTTATTTTTGTCCTTTTTTTTCACCGGCAGCTCATCCTTGGTCTTCAGAAGCGGATTGTTTTCGGAAATCATGTCTAACGACGGCTGCCACTAGCTCGTACGCCTTAGGGTTTTGTGACAACTGCTGTGCTTATTATGCCATTCCTGCGGTGATATTCTTGAAGAGCGTCGCTGGTTCGAATCCTGACCATAGCCATTAAAAAACTCCAAATTTTTTTCTATATTCTTCCCTGATTTTGCATGAAGCAAGTAATTGCAATGCCTAAAGAATTTTATGATTTCTTCTTCTCTATTAAACTGACTTCGTTGAGCATAAATTCTGTGAGAACGCAACTCTCTGGTGGAATCCCAGATGGGGTTGCTATTTGGGTGAAACAAAAAGGAAAAAAATTGTGTGGGGTTTTACAGAAATGCAAGAGAAGGAAGCAAATTCATTACCATGACTTCATTTCTCCTGCAAACCACTCTGCTATGAGGACTTCATTGCTACTGCAAACCACTCTATTATTAATCAATTTTTACATGGATTTTCTTTTAGAGATTTTGCCTCCCTGTAGCAGTGAACTCTCTTTGATAAAAAAATGATTTAGGGTGATTTACTTATTTTGCCTTCCTAAAACTGTGAATTTTGTTTGATATTAAATTCACCAAATTGCTATTTAACTGGAACTAGTTCAAAAAATTCAGAAACCATACCTACCAACCCATGATAATTTTGCACAACTTATAAAGGTTAAAATAACTGTTGAGCCTCCGCGTGCTTCGGCTAGGCCGTATTGATTTTTTTTCCAGATCTGCGCATCCACTTTGGCGGTATCGGACGATTTTTCGCAGAATTTGCTTCTGAGAATCTGCGGAAATGGTAAGTCTCTTGGCAATTCGTGAGATCTTGAATTTTTGTCTTTTCTAAGAGGATTATGTATCGATTTTGCTGTGTAAGTGATTTCGCTGGTGGATTTAGGTCTTCTGGATCTTTCAGGGTTTAGATCGGTAAAGTCCAATCTACCAGGCTGAAAAGACACAATGCACCTTCCCTCGTTGATTATTCTCCGATTCTCCAGGTTAGGATGATCGAGAATCCACTTCACCATTTTTGCACAGGGTAAAATGACATGCCTAGCAGCTACATTGTGGATTCAATCAATCATTCCGTCCACCCTGCCTCGCTTTCTTCCACTGAACCAGTGGCAGGCCTGCAATGCAGGCGAGATGACAGCATTAATGGTGGAGGCTAGAGTTGAAAGGCAAGAGGGTAAAGGCATTTGGCTTCTGGTTTTTGCCTGGCTAAGGGTGAGAGGCTACAGGTTACACACAAGAGGCTTATTAATAATAATAACAATTAATAATTAATTGACACGTTTTATTTATTAATAATTAATAATCAATGTGTTTTAATGCATATAGATTAATGAATTTAATTTTAGTGATTAAAATTGTTTGTTTCAAGAATTTGTAGGACGAGGACGGGAAGGTGATCCTACTATGACCAGGATGAGGCTATCAGAAGGAGGAGATGATTGGATCGGATGAAATTAATCGCCCTCTCTCTATTTCCAAGGATTTATGTTGCCAAGGATTTCTGCTAACTCTTTAACCAGTTTCTTCGAGCTCTTTAACCAGATGTACTATAAATTAATGGCCCTCTCTATGGCAGGGACTTGCTGCTTTGCAACGGACTTGCTGCTTTGCAACTATCTCACTTTTTTTATAAAATTATTATATATTAAGTTTAAATATAAGAAGTTACTTGTTTTACCGATTCTTAAATATGGGATGCAAAATAATGTTTACATTTAAACATGGATGTAAAAAACACTTTTAATGCTCCAAAACATCCACAATTTAAATATTATGATAATTATTCTCAATATTTTTTTATCAAGATCAAAATTTTGAAGTGAGACTTTACAAAACAAATATTCAGTTGCAAAATGGTATTTGATAGACCAAGATGAATAACTTTGCACATTGTAAAGATAACCATAAATAAACACAATTGAAGATGACTTTTGGTTTCATCTTCCAATAAGTCCAGTGGTTGTTCCTATTCACCTAACTCTTCATATTCCTAAATTAAATATTTATAATATTTTTTACAATATACCATAATCCCGAGTATTAGGTATCTAACATTCCCCACCCTTAATCCAAAGGGGTGTTTGTAAGTCCAAGCATTTTTCAGAACTTTTCAAACTTTTCTCTTCTAAGTTCTTTGGTGAAGATGTCTACAGTTTGCCCACTTGTGGAACAATATATCAACTGAATGGTCTTGGCCTCTACATGATGTCAAATAAAATGGTACTTTGTGTTGATGTGCTTAGTTCAATCATGGAATCTAGGATTCTTGGCTAATTTGATCGCAACGGTGTTATCAAAAAAAAGTGGAGTAGCATTTACCCATTTCTCCTACAAATCCTCTAGTATCTTCATGAGCCACACAATCTCCTTTGTCACTTATGTAGCAAAAAAATATTTTGCCTCTGTAGTGGAATATACTAGAACAAACTGTTTGCGTGATCTCCAAGAGATAGCAACTGATCCAAGACTCATGAGGTATCCTAAAGTAGACACTCCATTCTCCTTATCCCCATCAAAGTATGAATATATATGTCCAACTATTTTAAAGTCATCCAACTTAGAGTATTTGAGCCCGAAGTCTTGAGTTCAATTCAAGTACTTTAGAACTCTCTTTGTAGCACACCAATGTCCTTCACAAGGTTTTTGGAATGAACCTAGAAAGGATCCCAACTACAAAGGAAATGTTTGGTTTGGTAGTAGTAAGGTAGATAAGACTCCCCACAAGCTATCTATATTTAGTTGTACCCTCAAATTCATTCCCTTCTTCGATGATAGCATCAAATTTTGTTTCATTGGAGTGGAGAGAAGATTACAATCAACCATGACAAATTTGTTCAATAGTTCTCCAATGTACTTTTGAGAGATGAATACATGCTTTGGATTCTGAGTTACTTCAATACCCAAGTAGTAGTGAAGATATCCCATGTTTGTCATCTCAAAACCCTTCTTCAATTTGTTCTTTATGGTTGCAATATATGCTTCATGGTTCCCTATTATCAAAATATAATCTACATACACCACAATATATAGAACAATTTTTCCAACTTTCTTCACAAACAAAGTTGCATCATCAAGATTAAAATGCCTGAAATTGATCTTGAAAAGATGCTTAGTTAACTTTTCATACCATGCGTGAGGTGCTTGTTTTAGGCCATACAAAAACTTGATGAGCTTGCATACCTTATGTTCTTGACCTTTCACAACAAATCCTTTTGGTTGAGACATGTAGACATTCTCTTTCAAGTCTCTATTCAAGAAGGTTGTTTTCACATCCATGTGATGAATCTTCCACCTATTCTATGCAACCAAATACAACAATGCATGAATGGTAGCCCATTTTGTTGTGGGGGAAAAAGTCTCCTCATAGTCTATGCCTTCTTCCTGTGCATATCATTTCGCCACAAACTTCGCCTTATGCTTTTCAAATGAGTCATCTAATTTGTACTTGTTCTTGTAGACCCACTTGCATCCAATTGGTTTGGTTCCAAATAGAGGATCCACTAGCTTCCATGTCCCATTCTTGATGAGAGCATCATATTCCTTTTGCGTGGCTTCTTTCCACTCATCACGAGAAGCAAATTCTTTAAAGGAATTTGGTTCAATGTTAGTAGATAAATTCAATCCACAATCAAATGAAACATCCATATCATTTACATCACCTAAATATGAATTATGTACATCACTAAAATCTAAATCACCTCCATCTTGTCTTGTAGAACTCCTGGTTCCTATCTTTCCAACTTCATCAAGATGAACACTTTCAAGTATCTTTATGAACCACATTAGTGGACCTTTCTAAGATGGTCCAAGTTTCTCTACTAATTGAGATGGTGTTGCATTCATGTCAAGGTTTATCCTTTTAATCCTCTCAATCACTTCGTCCAATTGAACTCCCTGTTCTAATGAAGTAGCTAGATCTTCTTTGTGAGTTAGAGATGACACTTCAAAATGAGATTCTAGAGATTGATCCAAGATAGGGATAGCCCCTTCAAGATGTGGAATCTCATCATCAAGCTCATGATATGTCTTTGCATGGATGAATTTATCTAGACGATCAATATGTCTCTCAATAGTCTTGTCATTCTTATTGGATTTAAGAAAAACCACATCTTTAGAAAAAAATTAATTTTTCGTTTACCTCATCGTAAAGATGGTATGCCTTGGTGTTAATTGAGTACCCCAAGAAGATGCACTTTTGACTCCTTGTAACAAGTTCGTTTCTTTGCTCCTTAGAAATTAAGGCGTAACAAGTGGAACCAAAACCATGTGATGCCTTATTGAAGGAATGTGAACATTCCACATTTCATAAGGAGTGTTGTTTCCAAGAGCATGAGATGGACTCTTGTTTCACACATAAATTGCACATAGAACTGCATTAGCCCAAAACATCAACTTCACATTCTTGAAAAATAATATTGAACGTACCATGTTCAAGAGTGTCATGTTCATTCTTTTCGCGACACCATTTTGCTGAGGATTGTATGGAACAATGGTTTGGTTTGGTTCCATGTTGATGAAGATAGGTTTCAAATTCATTACAAGTGTATTCCTTTCCATTGTTAGTACGAAGAGAGCTAATGCTATATTGTGTTTCATTTTCAATCCATACATGAAAGTTTTTAGATGTTTCAAATGCTTGAGACTTATTTTTCAACAAGTAAACCCAAAACATCCTGGTGTAGTCATCAATAAAAGCCATGATATATTTATTACCCAAAGTAGATGGAACATGCATGGGGCCACTCAAATTAGAGTGTATCAACTCTAGCTTTTTACGTGCTCTTGAGGTGGAATCATGAAAACATTGCTTGTTGTGTTTACCAAGGATACATGCTTCACACTACTGCAAATTCCTTGGAATGGTAGGTAGATTAGAAACACCATTTTTCTTCAACATACGAATACCATCATAGTTTATTTTCCCAAATATAGTATACCACAAGAGACTAGAAGAAAATGTAGCTTCATCATGATGTGATCCAGGTGGATATTGGTGACCACCCACCTATTCCAACTGGCTCCTCTTGACTGTTTTTGGTTTAGCACGTTCTTATGTACTTCTTTGTAATTGCGGGTTCTACATTTCCGGGGCTGTCTGAATCCCTACACATCTTCCAGGTGGATACTGGTGGCCTCCCATCTAATCCAATTGGCTTATTTTGTATTTTTTTGTTAAGAACCAAACATCAATATAGCATAGAAAAAACTCAGAATAAGTACTCAACTCCTTGAAAAAAAGAGAAATTCAGATAATAAGCCTCTTCGAGGGGGCAACCTCCTCATGCCCACATAAATGTCCAATTACAAGATGATTCCAAATGAAAATGTCTCCTTGGTATATATAGGAGACTAGGAGGTATAGTTATAACTAATGGACTAAAGACGGCATAAATAAAATAACATTACTAATGTAATATGCCCCTATTAAGGGGTAATGAGCCACTATTTAGGGCTTGACATGCCCCTCCCCTTGAGACAATTGTTGTCTGCAACACTTGAGTAACTCTGGATGCTTCTGTATAAAAGACTCATCTTCCCAAGTGGAATATTTAGTTGGTAGTTTCTTCCATTTAATGAGATACTCTAAAATGGATCTATTCCTCAGCTGGCAAATTCTTGTGTCAGTGATGGTTTCAGGCTCCAATATGATTTTTCCTTCCTCGTCAAGTTCTGGAAATATAGTTTGAACTGGGATCTTGTCACCTATAACCTTCTTTAAGCATGAATAATGGAAAACTGGGTGTACTCATGAAGATGCAGACAACTCCAATTTGTATGCCATAGTACCAATATTTTGCAACACCTTATAAGGGCCATAGTACTTTGGTGATAATTTATCATTCTTCTTGGCTTGCTTGAGGGACATCTGTTTGTATGGTTGTAGTCTTAAAAACACCCAATCCCTTACTTCAAAACTTCTTTCACTACGATGTTGATCTGCTTGTTGTTTCATGCGATTCTATGCCATGGTCAGGTTGTCCTTGAATATTTGGAGAACTTGTTGTTGATGCTCGATGTGGTCTTCCACTGCTTGAACCTTAGATTTTTCTTTTAGAGAAGAAGTGATGGAAGGAGGGTGATATCCATAGAGTGCCATAAATGGTGTCATTTTTGTTGCAGTATGAAAGGAAGTGTTATACCACCATTCTTCCTAGGGTAACCATTTGAACCATTGTGTTTGTTTATCAGAGACAAAGCAATGAAGGTAGCCTTCCAGACATTTGTTCACTATCTCAGTTTGTCCATCAGATTGAGGATGATAGGATGAGCTATGAGCCAATTGAGTACCCAAACAAGAAAATAATTCTGTCCAAAAATGTCCAGTGAAGATGGGATTTCTATCACTTACAATAATATTTGGGCTGCCATGTATCTTTTGAACTGTCTCCATGAATGCGGTGGAAATTGTACTGGATTTGAAGGGACGAGAGAGTGCACAAAAGTGTGCGTACTTTGTCAGTCTATCAAAAATCACCATGATGACACTCTTTGCACATCAAGACAGGAGATTTGCACCTCACCTCTTTAAGTTGTTCAAAAGCTTTAGTTGCCTCTGTAGTCCATGAAAATGCATCCTTCTTAGTTAGTGCTGTTAATGGTGCTGCTATTCTTCCATAATGCTGAACAAACTTGCAATAGTAACCTGTCAAACCCAAAAATCCTCTAAGATTCTTCAATGTTTTGGGAATCGGCCAGTCCATCATGGCCTTAATCTTGTTAGGGTCTACCTTGACACCTTCATGAGATACAATATGACCCAAATAC
>ML793072.1:29697-49916 GCA_009831015.1 Picea engelmannii
GGCTAAAGAAGGTATTGCTCCTTGTATCCTCATAGTGTGCTATCATTTCTTCCGTGAAAATTGTCCAAGTGACGAGTGATTTACGAGAACAAAGCCATCGATACCATACAAATTGATTGGGTTCTAAATATAAAGAAGCAATTTGTACGTTTTGTGTATGTGGAACATTATGTAGATCGAATAATTGCTCCATCTGAAGTATCCATGTGATTGGGTCCTTGCCATAAAACTTCCTCATACCGATCTTAGGAATGTGGTTGGTCTTCAATCCAAAGTTAAAGTTTCTCCATTCTTGATTCACCTTCCTTGTGTCCTCATCATGAATTTCATGGGATACATTTTCACTTTTAGGTGTCCTCTCTATTAGGAATTTTTTCAATCCTACCATGATCTCCTCTTTTAAACCATCCATCTTAGTATTTATTGCCTCCAACTTAGCTTTCATTGAATCCATCATCTCTTGTAGTTCATCTTTTGTTACTGTCTTCTTTTGTAAATCATTTATGTCCCTACACATTTCTTCACCTTCATCAAGAGTCCAAGTAGGATTGTCTGGAGGCTTATTTGGTGTAGAAGTTCCCTTTTTTGGTGGCATGTTGGCCAAGTATCACTTTAAACCTTGATTTTGAGGCGGGTCTGCTAGATAATCTTCCTTTTATTGTATCTCCAAAATTTCGGCCCTTCTGAGTATGAAATTTTCTTTTTTGTATCTCTCCGATATTTCTTCTCTGCAATGCCACAGGTTTGATCAAAATTGGATGTGCCAAGTGGAATTTACGGTAACTTCTCCACAACTTGCTGATTTTTGGACTTTCTAGGAGATCTCACTTGTATACCATGCCCCACACAAAATAATTGATATAAAATTTTGAAACTCGTACCAGAACTACTACGGGCTGTCCACTATCCAATGCAACTAGTCTCACACAATTTGGATACTCTAGGAATAATTTATGATTGTTTTACCCGGAACACCTTCTTGAGACTAGTCAATAGGACTAGTCAAATACCCTATCTTCCATAGGGTGTATCTACAAATTTAAGATGACCTAGAAGATGAAATTGTTACCACAGATACCTTACTAATTTCTGTTAATAGCCTCCAGATTTCAGGGTCTGAAACGTTACATAAATTTTTTTATACCGAAAATTCCGCAATAACACAATTCAATATGATTCCAGAACCCTATCTTACAAACGTTGTATCTCCGAAAGTATAAGACCTCAGGAGATGAAATTTTCACCCAACATACCTTGATCCATCTACTAAATATTCTCCAAGAAGTTCCTTCTGAATCATTGTAGAAAACAAGTTATAGAGAAAATGCCAAGGTGTCTCAGATGCAACAACGAAACCCCAAGACCTTGAGCTTTGATACCATATGTTAAGAAAAAAATATCAATATAGCATAGAAAAACCTAAGAATAAGTAATCAACGCCTTGAAAAAGAGATAAATTCATATAATAAGCCTCTTCGAGGAGGCAACCTCGTTATGCCCACATAAATGTCCAATTACAAGATGATTCCAAATGAAAATGTCTCCTTGGTATATATAAGAGACTAGGAGGTATAATTACAACTAATGGACTAAAGACGACATAAATAAAATAACATTACTAATATAATATGCCCTAATTAAGGGGTAATGAGCCACTATTTAGGCCTTAACAATTTTCATGTCAGCACATCTTGTTATACTTCCAGGGCCGTTTTGGGGCCCTAAACATTGTTTTTTTGGCTCACCACAGTCAACATGCAGACAAAGTTAGAGTTTGATGATGTAATGTGTAGTTCTCTGAAATACCTTTCCAACAGGCTATCACACACCTAAAACAGAGGTTGTATGCAAAAATTACAACCCCAGGAAGTTGAGGTACCAACTTACCCATAGGGGCCCACATAACTTTTGGCATTTCACCTCCTAGGGTTAGGTTTTTGGATGTATAGGGTTTGGGAATTCATGAGTAATATAAAAAAATCCTCTGGATCCTCATTATAATCATTCTGCTCAGATGGATGCGCATAGCATCCACATCTCTTCTCAGAGATAGATACCACCATTCAAGCAAGTGTTTCAGTTCAACAGTTTTACAGTTTCAGCGTATTTCATTTATTCAATAGAAGATATTGTTCACTGGATATCTGTGTTGTTCTTCATATCTCTGTGTTTATTGTATCTAGTCTGTTAATCAGTTCGTTTCACTCCTAAATCTGGATCATGATGAGAAATGTATGAAGAATTATGTGCGTGTTTAGATATTCCTTTTAACTTCAACAATCTACCATCCTCCCATCCTATCATGATAACCATGTTGTTAGAATAACTCCTTATTTCAAATTGTCTCTCAAACATGTGAATAGAATGGTCTTGCTGTCGAATGTGCACAAGAGACAACAAGTTCCGTCACAACTTAGGAAGATAGAGAACATTATGAAAAATAAAGTCTCAAAATGCAAGCAATTTGAGCATGATGGTGCCAATTCCTGTAGGTTTGAGACCTAATCTATCTTCAAAGTACATTACACATTCTACATTGTGATTCAATTATTCAAAGAAATATATCCTAAATGTCATGTGGCATGTAGCACCAATTTCAAACAACCAGACATCTCTCTAAGAATCAAATGAAGATTTGAATAAATCTTCATTTATGCCAATATTGCAGTGAGCAACAACAAAATGAGTGGATTCATGATCTTTTCCTTTGTCTTCCTTTTGTTCTTGCTTGTCCTTGATCTTTTCCCATGGGATTCTGCATGTCTTTGCTTCATGTGACCCATTCTTTTCACAACAAACATAATGAAGATCAGACCTCTCACCTTGATTGTGCCTACCCCCTAGCTCTTAAATTCTTCTTTTTGCATCCTCTCTTATTGCCTTCTCCTCTTGAAGAATCACATGATTGATTATTCTGTTTTTTAGCAAGGCACACAGTCTCTCCAGTGGGATGAGTTGTCTTCTTCCCAAAATCCTTCTCATGTTCTACAATTTTTGTACTAGAGAGTCAAAATTGAGGGACTTCAATTGTCCACTAGATTAGAGTGATTCAAGATAGTGTGAATATGTGGAGTAGAGGGCCTTGATGAAGGCCATGAGAGAAATGTCTATCTTCACACCAATAGCATCAATGTCGTGCATGATGGCTTTAATTTCAAAAGCTAAATCCATGAGATCATTATCCTTCATTTTGAGGTTGAAGAGCTTCATCAACAATTGAATTAGATCCAGTTCTGAATGTGAATCATATATATCTTTCAACTTCTTCAAATCACTCCAAGAATATTTGATAAATATGATACGATGACTCACCTCTTCACTTATAGAAGAAAAAATCAAGGCACATGCTTTCTTTCCTTTATTATTCCATATGGAAAGCTCTTTGTCTGTTGTCGGTTAGATAGGTTTTGTGTTGCCATCACAAATGTCATCCCAAAGATCATTGAAGATCAAGGTATGCTTGATATTCCTTGACAATCGTAGATATTTTTATTTTGCACTAAGCACCACACCAATATTGGATACAAGAGAATGCATTTTTTCATGATTCTTGAACAAACTAGCCCTATATGTGAGCCTTTGAGGGAAAATGCCCTTCTCCCAAGCACAAGAACTCTGGCCTGCAATCCAAAAATTCCTCCTTAGATCTTGTAACTTGCAAAACAATGGCAGCGAAGCAATAACATAACAATAGGATGCAATATGGGCATCAAAGAATGTCGAGAGGAAGAATGGGGTTTTATATGGTAGCGATGGTTTGTTTGGAAGAAAAATCAATTGATGTTCCAAGTTAGGAAAAACTTGCCAACCTAGACAGAACTCCAAATCATTGAGGTGAAGAGCTACTCTATCCTTAAGACTTCCTCCTGGATTCAATAATTTCACCTTAGCAAGAATCTTGCAGCCAATAGATTCAGAGTGGATTCATCTTCTCATAGACATGAGAGCGTACTAACAACATTGTCATTGAAGTGTCGTATTGAGCAACTTGAGCATGAACATGAAGATTTACTATTGAAGAACTATGCATGAAACAATTGAGATATGACTATATTGGTATTATAACATGGATACAAGCCGAGAGGATTGTTGGTTTGGAGCAGGAGATTGAAACATGGAAGTAGAAACTAGTTGCTTTTGTGCGAAACAATCACAATCTTCAATACGAGGTTTTAGAAGTTTATTGTATCAAAAGTCAACTTCCTAATTTTTACAAATTAGAACTTGAGAAGAATTACGAGGCAGAGCAACAAATTAAATTCTTCCAAAGTTGAGTAGCTTCAGACAAACTGTTAATTTTGATAAGCATGGTGTTACCATAACACCGATGACTGCATTTGCCATGGATTTTGAATGAGTGTAGTAGCAATTTTTTTTGTAAATGGATGGAATTCCTCTCTGAAATATTTTTAGTTTAGTGGATGGTTTTCAATGAGATTGGTTTAGAAGTGTCTGACCAACACTAGGCATGAAACATATGCTCTAAAATTCTTAGTTAGGATTCGACTGTGCCAAAGCCAATGAACCAATTAGTGTAGGTTTAGGGTTTCCTGAATGTGAGCATAAAATGTAACAGAATTGGATACATAAGAAGAGTTTTTTTTATGTGGATTAGGTTTAGGTTGGGCAAGCTAGGCATTTTGAAATATTATCGGGTGCACCATCTCTCTGTGATATAGTCCACTATCATGGAGTTATCTAAAAATAACTTATCTCTGATACCATTGAAAGGCCAATATGAATAACTCAATGCATTGTATGAACTTTATTAAAGAGAACAAAATATAAATACAATCGAAGATAATTTTTTGGTTTCATCTTTCCACAGGTCCAATAGTTGTTCCTATTCACATGACTCTTCATATTCCTAAATTAAATATTTACAATATACCATAATCCTGAGGATTAGGTATCTAACAACATTCCTCCTCCTCTCTTTCTTCTTCTTCAAAGTTGTTCCATTTCCATTAAAAGTCAACAAACTAAAAGAAGTTGGGGAGTTCATTCACAAAAGAGAATCATGATGGAATAGTCCATTCATGGGATAACTCACATGATATTTCTTGGAGGGTATTTGTGGCTATTGATGGGAAAACATTTATTTTTAAACTTGTTTTTGAAAATGCCATAACTTGTTGCATAGAATGTTTAGGTGATATGATTCTCTTGTGTCCATGAAATAAGTACAATAAGTCTTTTCAAGTGTTTTTGTTCTACTCAACTGTGTTCTAATGGTGGTAGATAAATGAGAATGTATCAAGTTGTGATTACTTTCATCATTGACAACTAGTTTAGCTTTTATTCTCAATATATTTTGATTTGAGTCTAGTTATGGGTATTCATCACACAACCTCATGTATGGTAAAAGGTGTCCATCCTTGCATCGACCTCCTCCAATTATGTCATCCTTGATTCATAATTCCTTTTACATGGTCAAGAAGCAATGCCCATAGTGGTCTCTTATTGTCATTGATGGACGGGGTAAAGGGGTAACACCTTGAAACCTCAACAATATTTAGGCACAACAACATTACAAGCACTAAGCACTAAGTTCTAGAGATTATGTGCAAAATCTTTACTACCTACATGCACACTTAAGTATCCTACCCACATTTAAAACTCTATAGAAGTCCAACTGATGTGTCTATAATTAAGAGTACAAATACTCAACCAACAATGATTACTTCATCGAAACACCTTTAACAATAATACAAAAGAAACATCTTGTAATTGACATGCATTTCTTTATATACTATGCATGATGTGAAACATTACATAGACTGTAGAACAATCGGTTAACTTTGCTTTCTCTCATTCTTTATGACAGAGTATTTACACAACAATACAAACATTGTCACATTTCAATTTCATTTGTGTACAATGTATTCATTCTTTGTCTTTATTTTTGCTCATGCCCATGACCATTAATGAATCAACTTTCTTAATTAGTGTGGTTAAGTTTTCTTACAATTTTAATCTTGGAATTAGCTCACATATTGCATTTATAATTTTCCACACTTATTTGAAAATCTTCAAAGACAAACATTCCAAAAGATCAACTCTTTCTGAGCAACAAAATTGTTCACTTTCCAAAAACAATGTGGACCAAGGTTATTATATCTATCTTGGAAAGATGGGATTTGCATAATTTCCTTTCCTTTCCTTTTGGGAATAAAGACAATGGTAAGTAAAGGGAGGAGAGGGGAAACCCCCCATAAGGATATGTTAATATAGTTGCAAAACAATCAAAAGTTAAAGAGGGGCTATACGACATGACACTAAAAACATCGATTATGTTAGTATTGGAGTGGGGGAGGATGTTAACACATCGAGATGAGACTTTGTACTCTAAAATTAGTGTTTGAATTGATAAAGGTTTTGGTAAAGGTGGTTCCTTATAAATAGGGCCTACAAGACATAACACCAAAAACATTGACGATACTAATATTTGAGTGTTCGAGAATGTTGTCACATCAACATAAGAATTTGCACTCCAAAATCATATTCTAGATTGAAAAATGTTTTAATACATAGAATGTCATATAAACCACCTCTATCTCACAATTATTGTGCATGTGAAATTATTCACACACATCCAAATAAAAAAAAACCAAAATTAATATGAAACAAAATCTTAATGCAAAATATGATGACACAATAATAAACCTTACAATTATCATGAGCATCACATAAATAAAAAGTATAAGACATATGAATATTAGAATAAGATAAGATATTATAACATTTATCCAAATCAATTTTAAAAGTAGTAAATATTTTCATACATATAATACTCTATAAATTATTTTTTTCATAATATATAGATAATTAAAAATATTATATTAATATTAAATGACATTTCAACATATATACAGATATATAATAATAATAATAATCTATTTTTTAAGGTCACAACCAAGTCACACTAAATTGGTGTATGAGACCCTCTTGTTTGTGGGACAAGGGACCCCCCTCCACCCAACAATTTGACTGGTAAAATCTACGAAAGTATACATACCCTACCCTCCTCTAGATTTTATGTAGACTTCAAATAAACCTTCCGAAACATAACATCATATGAATAAAAATAAATGAGAAAACTGACCCACACCACATCCCAAATGGCCCATAAACTATAATTCTTTTATTTTATTCTTCCTTTTACTAAAGTTTTTTCGTTACAACTAAGATTTAAACATGGCTATGTAAGAAAGGCATCACGAGGTGTACATAGAAAAGAGATGGACCCTATCGTAGGTAAGAAGCATGAATGCAAATGCTTTGAAAGATGGGTGTGACACAAGGACTTTATGTACAAAGTTCCATAGGATTATCAAAGCACTTTAAAAAGTGACAAGAGTCGTACCCACTTGCACTCCTATGCCCTTGGTACTTTATTGCCATCCAAATCCCTCACACCTCTCTCCATTTTGGAGGTATCATATTAATTATATATTTTTAAATATAGTGAGTATTTTTATATTTAAGGTGAATTGGATTTAAAAAAAAAACGAGGATTGATTAATACATGGTTTAAAGTTATTATAATAATATATTCATTAAAGTTTATGTAGAAATTTTATTTGTAGAAATTAAATTTATGTGTAGAAGATAACATTCTTGTATTTAACTGCTTAAACTAAATTTAATTGATTATATAATATTAAAGATGTAAAATAAGATTGACACATACTATTATAATGTGTTTTAGCTACTCAATTAGCTTATAAAAATAATAAATGATTCTAATTTTGCATTAACTTTAATAAATTTGTTAAAATTTAATGATGCATATTGATAAATTTATCTAACTTACAAAACAAATAGTGAGATTCTTTAAAACAAAACCTAGGATCCTAAATAAAATAACCTATTGAAACAAAATCAGCTAACCTTTAAGGTAAAATAATATCATGTACATAGTGTAAAACCCACATTCCTAACATCTCTATTATTAAACAAGTTTAACAGAGGTTTCTTGTTATTCTAAAATCCAAAAATGATTCCTAAAGCCAACTAGACTATATATGACACATTTTATGTTATTCTAAACAATTGCTTAGATATAATATTATTTAACATATAACACCATGTACATATTACTTTCTACATAGTTCTTTTTGTTGTCTCATTTTATGCATAGCAAGTATATAAACTAGCGATTTTTCTTGAAGGTGCAAAAAGTACATCGTTATAAGGTGAAAATGTTGAAATGTTTTATTTTTAAATTTCCTCAGGTATATTAAGAACATTGTCATTGTATCAAAACACAAATTGTTACATTCTTAGAAGTGGTTATAAGAAACTTATGAATCCTAGATGATAAGTTTTTAAAAACATAATAGATTGCATAATTAATTAATTAAAGTTTATTTGATTTTGTGTTCTTTTCCCACGCAATGCATTTCTTTAAGAAACCCACATGCACCTCCATTCCTTGAGAAGTCTAATTTTGATGAATTTGATATAGGAGAAGAACATGTGCAAAATATGCAAACAATTATTATATGCAAAGATGTAATTGTATTTCTATTTGGCATTGCAAAGTTTTGGTATAGTTACCATTATGTGCATTTTATTTGTAATTAGGATAAACCAAGCTAAAACATCATCAATGGTAAAATAAAGATTTATACATTGAAAGTGGAAAAGTGTTTATGGAATGTGGTATAAATGAATGAAATAAAAAAAATGTTGATTTTTTTTTATAGTAGATATAAAATAGGCATCACTAATAAATAATAAAGGGTACTATAAAAGAGCAATGCAAATTGGTAATTGAATATAGTTAAAGTGTTCAAAGACGAATCTTCATGTGCATATGAAAGTGTTCTTGTATTATCTAAAAATACAACAATTACAATTAAAGAGGTTTTTAAAAGTATATATGATAGAGTAGACATGTGGATATGTTGCTTTCTATATGATGTAAGACATATGTTTGTCATTGATTGCATGGAAGGTGAGAACCTTTCTAACTTGAATAAAAAGAGAAGATCTACATACAAGGGAACAAAGTAAATGATAGAATTGAAAGAAAAAACTTAAAAGTAATAGAAAATAAAAAAATAATATATTGGAAGTGAAAATACCAACCTGAGATATATACATGAGGCATTAGAGATATATGTGCACTAGGGATATGTAAATGCCAATGTAAATAAACAAGGAACATCTACTGCACATGGAAAAATGATTTGGTAAGTAAGTAACACCATTAAGTAAAACATATATGAAATGAAAAAATAAAAAAGTAAAATAACAATGGTGAGAAATTACAATTTGGGCATGAAGGTAAAACTGGATAAGTACTATTGTAGTCACAAAGAAAATTATTTCTTTTGGATGATGGCATATTTTGTCGATGGCCATGGTATAAGGTTGAGAGGCAATGTGTTGTAAATTGCAAAACATTTGTGAAAACAAGTTTGTATAAAATTGCAATGAAGGAAATTGTGTTAGACAATATGAAATCTATGGTGGAAGTAATGGCGAGTGTAGTTGTTTAGTTGAGAAGTAGTTACATAAGAAATGTGGTTATGAGAGGTCTATTGAAGGCACACTAACAAAAATGAAAATGGACTTGTTAGAGGAGAAACAAGAGAAAACTTTGGAATGGAGCAAGGCCTCTTCTTTCTTCCTTCATTTCACATGGGGATTTTCCTTCATTCTTTTGTACCATTTGAAGGTAAATGTTGGGAGATGTGAAGATCCTTCAAGGAGGGGCCTCCAGATATTTCATTTGTTGATTATGCTAGGTGGATAGTTTTTTGGTTTCAAATAAGTGCATTAAATCATGGAAAGTACACAACTCATCTTGAGAAAGGAAGGAGTCTATCCTTGACATGAGGAGGTTCCAATCCTCTAAAGAAGGTTATGCATTTTTTATGTTGCGAGGGATTTTCTTGAAGGTGGCCTATGATGGATCATCCCCAAATTAACGAAATATATTTTGTAGAGTGATCATCGTGTTAAAGCTACGCCATAGTGCAGATCCATGGGATGCACCTACATATAGTAGAATGTCCTTGAGAAGTGGAAACTGGTTGAGGTCTCCGATGAGAACAATAGAGCATCCCACAAAATCCATGTTTTTATGTAAAGGGAATGCTTCTAAAAGACACTCATCAATGTGGCTAAAAGTGTAGGCCCTATGAAGCTCATTTCATCAATGAGAATGTATCATATATGCTTAAGGTTTTCTTGGAGGCTTGAAAGTGAGTTTCCTTCTAATAGGATGAAATTCTTTATAAGAATGAGAAGGGTAGAATGGATTGGAGATTCTTAGATGTTGAAGGTTGTGACACCGGTTGGAGAAAGAAATAACAATGGGTTTTGAAGGAATTCTTTGGTTGAGAAAACTGTTTCTTTAATGCATCCAATCAAGTATGATTTTCCAGTGCTCGCAATACCTTGTATGATCATTCTTAGAGGAGGGTTGTTATATTTTCTTGTGGAGTGCTCAAGACAATGTAGAGAGCTTTGAGTCGGGTGGGGAACAATGTTTTAGAAGAGGGTGTATTGGAATAACATGGTTGTGGAAGTTGGTGGTGTGAGTGATTGTTTTCTATGAACTGTATGGCTATTTCTCATAAGTTGAAGGAGATAGAGGTAGTATTCCAATTATGGTTGTTGTCAAAGTCACAATGGCCTAGCATGTCAAGGTCACTTATTTGGATGTCATTGGTAGGGTGGAGTTGGGAGAGCATTTCCCATTCATACAAATCCATGGAGTGTGGGTTTTTCATTTCATATCCAAAATATTTTTCTTTTGCAATAGGAAGAGGTGCAAGGGGTTTGTAGTCGACATGACAATGAGTGTATGTGTTCTTCATTTGTGCCTAGTTTGTAGTAATATTTTCATTGAAAGAACCTATGTCTAATGGAATATTACATAAAGGTTTATATAACATGAGTTCACTCCTACAAAATATATGTAGGAGGGTGCATATATGGAATGTATTGTAGAGTAGCATGGTAGAACATAGACAATTTCCTTTGTCTCTTTTAATTTCCATTTTTCAGTTTTTCGACAAGCATCACATGACCAAGATCTTGCAACATCTATAAGAGGCATGGATGAAAAAGGTATGGATCTATGAAGTTTGTTGTTGGGAAGGATGTGTTATTCTCTGGTGAGATAAGCCTATAAATTTTATGGTTGACATTCAATGAGAAGAAAGGATGAATGCTAATTGTGAGGGGCAATTTTTGTAACATATGGCATGTTGCTTGTGCTCCTATGTCATGGTCTAAAAGTGCTTTTGCAAGGAATTTTTGAACTGCGATTATGGAGGGATCGAGAAGAGGTGTAGCATGGGAAATTCTGTGAAACATATGGTGAAAGATTTTATATTTTGTTTCTTCTTTGGATGTGTACTTGGAAATGAAATTTTGAACAATATGGAGGGAGAGAACTGGTTGGAAATCAACATTGCCATGCTAGATTGAAAGGATGGAAGGGTTGTGACTATTTAGTCGGTCATCATTTTGAGCAAGGTTGTAGATTTTATTCCCATGCTCATCAATGAAAAGGTCAGATGAGGCATGCAACTCCCATGGTGCATTATAATGGAATGCATGGCTAGTTCCTTTCTTTCTCAAGCAAGTACTTTATGTGCATTTAATGTGGTGTTGAATGTAGTTGAATAGTTCTTCATAGACAGGACTTGGATTGGTTTTGAATATGTCTTATGTTCCTAACAAGCAAATACCATTTAGAATAGAGTAGGGAACAAAGGGGTTCCTATGGTGGGAATCTCATGGGTTCCAAGTTGCAATAAACTGATTGAAGTAATCCTTATATTTTGCAATCTCAACTGCATTATCCTAGTCAAGGATGTCCATATTAGGTGCAATATATAACCATACAAAACCATGAATATGTGTGGATCCTCTATGTTGCATTCATACTGTGTCGCCCTCGATCAAGTTTTGGGGAAACTTTGGTCATTTTTGGAGGTTTTGGCCCACTTTTGGACTTCAACACGTTGGTTGAAGTAGGAGCGCCCAGTTGGAGCTGAGATCGCGGATCTCACCTATTTTGAGGGTTATGTGGACCCAATAAGGGGTCCTCTAGGCTTTGTAACAGGTTTATGGGATGTCGGTCCATGGGTTTTCCCCATGTTTAGGCCTTATTATAAGATTTTGTAAAGTATAGATAAAGAGGAATCTATTGTAGAAGAAGTAGTTCTGTGTGAGAAGGAATGTATGTGGTCGAGGCTTTGTTCTCGACTGTGATTTTGTAGACTATGCTTAGTGCTGGTGATGCTCAGTGTGGAGCAGATGCTAAGTGTCGTGATAAGAGATTTTGGCTCTATGCATTTGACCTATTTTTGGAAGGTAAAGAAGGAGGATCTAGTGCTTAGTGCGAAGATCTTTTGTCTTGTGCGAAGTTCGACTCTGTGGTTTAGTGCACAAGAGTGACTAGATGTAATATTTTGGCAAATAATAAAGAGGCGAAGCGGTTTGTGGATGTAGCCCCACCCTGGGGTGAACCGCGTATATCTGGTGTCTCATGGTTTGGTTTGTGCAATGTCATTTATGTTATGCATTTGCTTAGTGCTTTGATTATGATGTGTAATGAATATATATTTTGTTGCTTAATTAATTTACTTATGTTAAAGGGTAAATGAATGCTAGACTTAAATCACAGTGATAAGTGCTCAGGGTGCATAATCACTTGTTGTTATTGCGCTTATCTGTCTTTGATTATGATCTGCGGTGTTAATGAGGTTAATAAACTAATGCATGTTCAATTCCTAAGCATTAATAGAATATTCTACGAAGTGATCTTATCACAGAATCATGTCCCAGCCTGGTTACAGACACCTGCGTCCTGTAACCCCCCTACTTCTACCTCAGGTGAGACTTCATCTGCTTCGCAAGTATTGCTGAAAGGGCCAGTAGTCAGGGTTTTGTTGGTGCACTGTTGAGCGTTGAACCCTAGGTCTGCCCCTGTGACAACAAATGGTTTCGTTGTCAGGACCTGAAACTGTGATTGTTGGGACCTGAAACTGTGATTGCTGGGAACTGAAGTAAAGAAAAAGAAAAGCTTTGTGCATAGGTCTGCCATTGAAGTGCGCAACACTCTAATTTACTTGCAAATCTTTGTGCCAAGAAAGTAAGCTTTTCTGAAGAAAAGATGTAAGATTCTAAAAGAGGCAAGCTTTGTGCTTTGGTAATAGAAAGATAAGTGACAATTTTTGTTTTGAAAGCATGAATTTAAGTATGTTTAATAGATTCTGTCCTAGTTTGAAGGCTAGGGCGTAGTTGAAAGAAAGATTTGATTTGAGTAAATTTAATGGAAATGAAGAAAGATATGTTATTCCTATGCATAGAAAGAGTTTTTTGACTGATAAGTGGATGCAGGAACCTAGAATGAATTTTTGCAGATTGCAGGTCCAACACTATGATCCCAAGGGAAGTGCGCAGTATAGAAAATATTGAGGAACATTTAAGAGAAAAAGAGGATTGAGTTTGTGTTATAATTGTAGAAGGCCAAGACATCTTGTTAAGGAATGCCCCGAGGTAGGCCCTATTTGTCTTTGTTGTAAGGTTGTTGGTCATAAGGTTGAGGATTGTCCAAGGATTATTTCTAAAGTTGAAGGGAGGGACATAAGACAAGAAAATTATGAAAAGAGTCAAGAGACTAAGGGCATGTTAGAAAGTCATAAAGAGAAAATGCCAGAGGAAGTTCAGACTATGTTATTATAGTGGGAAGAAACGATGGATGTTCATAAAGATGTCAGTTTACCAGAAAGCCTGAAAGCAAAAAAGCGCATAAGTGCAAGAATAAAAGACTTTGACATAGACCATATAGTCTTGGATGAAGAAACACAAGTGAATATTATGACAGAAGAAACTTGGGAAGTTTTGGGAAATCCTACTGTGGTACATTCTTTAGGAAGAATAGGCTTGTTTAAGGGAAAGATGACAACTTTATGTGGAAGAGTAACTACTGTACCTATTATTGTTCATGGAACATCGACTGAAGAATAATTTGAAGTCATTAGGTTTGTTGAGGACAATGCCCCTTTCCCACTTTTGTTAGGTAAGATTGGATTGAGAAGGATCGGATCAGAAGGAAAGCAGAGGAAGAAGCTACCGAAAAGAAAAAGAAAGAATTAAGGGATCTCATAGACAGAAAAATAGACCAACTAAGAGAAGAACGAGAGGATAAGTTGAAGCAACAGAGCAAAGTAACAACGTAGGAGGGAAATAAAGAAAAAGAATTAGCTATCAAGGTTGAAAGAATGCAAGAAGGCTTGAAGGACCTATCTATCCAAGAGAGAAGTGTGCCCACTCAGGAAGTGTTAAGAAAATGGATATTAACTTCAGAACCTTTGAGGGTGCTTCAATAGTGCGAAGCCACTACGCTAGGGGAAGATAAGAATAAAAATGGAAAGAGGATTCTAGAAACAGTTAAAGAGACTCAGATAACAGGAAAGAAGGCAAGGAAGCTCAATAAAAAGAAGGCTAAGTTGGAAAAGCTACAAGAAGTTAAGGAAACCAGATGGAAGACTTCGTAGACCAGAGCCTCGCAGGAGGCAGGTTCGTAGGGTTCGAACCTCGCTGGAACAACATGTCCACGTAGATTTGGACTTCGCCCTGGCGAAGTTATATAACCGTTGGAGATGCCCCAACCGTTAGAATGACACTCCAGAATGGTTAGGAAATGCATTTATGGGTTTATAGACTGCTATTGGACATTGAGACATAAGTTGTTGCTTGACTGTGGTGGTGCATCATGAGATTATACATGTAGTAGCAAAATATTAGGTGCCTTTGTAAGACCCTTGTTTCCCATAGCATGTAATTAATCATAATTTATGATTGCGATGCAATGACTTGCAAATATTGTAAATGTATTATTGTTTAATTGTAAACATTGACAGTTGACTGATGGGTGAATCATTAAAGTACTGATCATAATATCACCAGAGGAATGAGGGGAGGTTCTATTAAGTTAAAGGACCCCAAGTCACCTTGCGAGAATATTAATTGGAAACATTCAGATTATTTTCCCTTAGCTTGGACATCAAGCCAAGTCAGTTAATGAGGATGGGTTGGTAGTTGAAAAACCAACCTCCCCCATGAATGAGGGTATGGGAAATCTAGCTAGGAAGACAAAAAATGTTATCCAGAGGTACAACAAAGCACCATTTTCTGCAGCTAGATTGACCCACGAGATCCCAGGGACAGAGAAAAGAAAGGACAGTTCGAGGGCCTTTGGGGCATAACGAAGAGATAATAGGGGGGTCTGTTCTCCAAAGAGGAGACATGGAGATGAAGAGAGGGGACACTGGAGGAGAGTTCGATCCTCTAAGGAAGATAGATACTGAAAGGAATGCATGAGTGCGTGAAATAGAAGGATTAAAGAACCTGTAGAAGAGTTCCAAGTTGGAGCATAAAAGACCTGAAACTTGACCTGAGCTAAAAGGGTCGTGATCTCGATGCTGGGAAGGCATATGATAAACCTCGAAGAGGTCTAGATAGGTGGGTGTAAGGAAAATCCCTACCAAGAGTAGAGTGAAGGCGAGTGACCTTCAAATCTTGTTGAGAACATGAGAGAGATTCCCTAGTGGTATCATGGCTTGACACGTGGGTGTCCAAAATGCTAAGAGTGAATGCATATGAGCCTACAGTTGGATGGAAAGGTGAACACCCACAATTAGCTGGTTGGCTGCAACTTGTTACTAGATAAGTATTTCATAGAATCTGTGTAATTGAATTGAGATGTATGGTTGAATGCCTGTACTTGCGCTGTAAATATACATACTTGATTTATAGTAATGATGCTTATTGCATTTTCAAATTCCTGCATTGAGTGATGATAGGATGCCAAGAATGGTGCATGCCCTGCACAACCAAATATAAGCATTCTGTAATGTTCTGAGATAAAACGAATGAACTTAATTTTATGGTTCCCGTGTGCTCAATATATATATATATATATATATATATATATATATATATATACATATCCATCGTCATGATGGGAAAACCATCATTATGATGGGCAATCCGTGAATGGAAACTAGGATTATAAGCTAATAGTTGAATGTAAGGTACTGAGCCAAAGAAGGTGATATAACTCGCCTTCATAGTCAAAGGAAATTGTTGGCCTTGCTATGTATGAGAGGCCAGAGAAGGTCGTAAACTATATGTTTGTCCCCTTGGATAAATTGGTGGGGTGGTAGGACCTTGAACTCTCATTCGAGTGCTAAATGACAGGCTTGTGCTTGTTGTGGGCAAGGGAAAGAGCCTAAAGAAAAATCCTTGAAATTGTCCAAGTCCTGAATCAGATGAAAAAACATGTTTTGATCTCGAAGGAATCACAGTCGTTGGACCGACATAGCGAATATATCCAGACCCTTTATCAGAGTAGGTTACCATGCCTGTAGAAAATGTACTTGAGTCAATTTGAACCGTTAATTGGAACCAGAGCGAGATCAGATCCTGGTCATCCATCATTGGATGTTGTTCGGAGTAAGTTGTGGATCCGGAGGAGTTGCACTTCGAAGGAGGAGACTCCGAGGGAATATATGGATCGTTAATCGGGGATTAATCTAGAATTAACCTCTTTAATAGATCATTGTGGTCTCATTTAAGTGATATTTGGAGGAGGGGTAACATCGACATGATTTACCATGCTGACCTGGAATGCTAACGTGTCCAAAAGTTGATAGGTATCAACCTGGGAATGGAAACTAGTAATTGGTCGATGGGCCATAGCACATGCCCCTTCGGTGAACTGTGTCTTAGACCTCTATTTTAGCCTTGGACGCCAGGCCAAAAGTTTTAAAGATCTTGACCATTGATTGGAGTACATCTGGGATGTGATCTCGATCATTGATCAATGTGGAGGCCCTTAGACATTGATGAGAGGAGGGATGACATCCTGCTAACATTATGTTGATGTAACGATAACTAAAAGAGACTACGTGTATGAGGAAGCCATGTGAAGGACCATAATTGGTCGAATTAATAGGGAGTTGGTACCTATCGAGTTTAAGGTTTGAAAAGGTGACATGAATGGGTCCGCAAGTTTCCGAACCCGCGAACCTAACAAACTCAAAAAATAATATAAGTTTTGAGTGTTAGAAGAAAGGAAGGGACTCAAATGAGTCCGCGAGTCCGCCAATCTGCGAACCTGAAAAAATACCAAATAATCTAAGTGTTGAGACTTCTCGAGCAGACTTATGAGGGGGGAGGTACATAATTGTACGCCTGCGAATCCGCTAGTCTGCGTAGATGGAATAATGGTTAAGTATTGAGACATATTGGATGGACTTATGAAGGGGAGGTACAAAATTTCACATCTGCGAGTTCGCGTAGGTGGATAAATGGTTAAGTGTTGATACTGCTCAGAGGGACTTATGAAGGGGAGGAACATAATTATGTGATCATGAGTCCGCAAATGAAAAATAAGCAAAGTGTTGTTGGCAGATTCATGAAAGGTATGCATATAGACCATGAGTCTGCAAGACTGTCACTCATGAGTTCGTGAATAAATTAAGGTGACTAAGTATGGTAAAATACATGGGCCATAGAAAGGAAAAGCGTATGGTGGATGACGCGACTTACCAACAAAGAGACTAGGATGCCACTAGGATGATATATGTCCATTACTAATAAGATGACAAGTTGAGTGGGGTTAGAGGTAAGCGATGAAGTGCGTCGAAAGAAGATCCGAGTGACAATCACTGTAGTCCTACGTGGAATGAAGCTCCACCATGGTAGGCTAGCATAGTTCCACGCCATGACCCGAGTGTCACCATGTCAGTTGGCACAGACAATGAAAAGTCATGTGGATGCCATGTGATAGTAAGAGAGATGTTGTCTATGTAAACCCAATAAATTCGAGAGGTCATAACTTTCGTTCCAAAGCTCAATTTTGAGTGAAATTACGGACTTTGGAAATATCTTGATGAGCAGAAGAGGATGGGGCTATGATAGAGAATATTTAAGGTTGTCAAAAGAAATGAAAATTTAATACCCCATCCCTTAAAAACGTACTCAGGGGGTCGGGTCTGTTACAACCTTTCAAATCTATTGTTGTGGTACCTTAGCAGGTGAAATGCATAGTCTTGCATTTCAATTGATTTAAATCGTGGTTGCCTGAACATGGCAGTTCCTGTGGGGAACAACGCAGGGAAGGCCATAGTTAACAGTCCCTATGTGTTCTATTCATTGATTGGTGACAACCCAATAGGTGGCCATTCGATTGAGTTTGTTGTTTGGGAATCTGGAGAGTGTAAGTATCTTCTTATTTATTGGATCTATGTACATGCATTAGGGATAGTGGCTATAAAAGATGATGTTTGGTGGTCATCTAGATATATACAGGCAATTTGGGTGTGTTCCACATATTCAAAGTTGTGAGGGGAATCTTTAGTAGGAGAGTGTGAATGGAAAAGCAAAGGGGAAACATCAGTAGGGGAAGTTGGAAAATCCCTAAGTATAGTTTGGTCAAGGTGGGAATCCTTACAATATGGGTCATTTTATAGCTTGTACTCCAAGGGAACCATAACATGGGATCTATTGAAAATGCAATCATAAGAGTGTTGGTTAGATCTCTTATGAATGGCAATCAAATTTTCCAAGTCCCATACATGATGAGGCAAGCAATTGACAGTTGAAGAAATGTCTTAGGGAAAGATTATTGTATGGCCGCTATATTTGTATTGTCCACTACATGCATGGGTTACTTGCAATATGAGGTTGACACATGCTATGATCATTTCGTCAACTTGTGTAAGGACTGCTAGGACACAAGGTTGTTCTCTAGGATCCATGTTTTTCTGAAGGGAGTTGTGATGCCCACTATTTTCTGAAATGCATCTACAACAAGTATGGTTTCCATTAAAGAAGTGGAAGTGAAGTCTATGATACGATTCTTTACAAATTGAACATGCATGGATGGATGGGAGTTTATCTAGCCTTGCACAAAATTGGTGGTGTGCTTGGGATATGTAATTTTGTTGAAATAATGAGCCTTTGAGGGTGGTCGAGGGATGATACTTTAGTTGTTTCTATGAGAGGTCATTTAGAAAGAGGGACGATAGTTTGATGATGAAAGATAGTTGATATGGACATGCAAAGTGCTAGCTTCACTCAGGTTAGAGGCCATTAATATTTCTTGGTTTTGTTCTAAAAATGCATGGTTTATAGAAGTAAATGGGAATGTTTGGGCATTTGAAGTGGTATGTTAGAATTCTCTTCATTGGTTGTTGCTGAAATCTTTATTTCTCTGATATAGATGACACTTGCGCACATTTATGCGATCTTTGTTTGTTGCATAGTAGTTGTGGGCACACTCTTTTTTGTTGGGAAGAGACATATGCAGTGGTATTTGAGAAGGGGTGAATGAACTTGGATGTGACAAATGTAATAATAAGGATGTTATATAGTATATGTGTAGAAATTATGGTTAAATGTTCGTTATAATAACATCAAAGATGAGCAAAGCAATAAATAAATGAATACATAGATTTAGCAAAAATATCTGAAATGTGTAAAATAAATTTATTCTTAATGTCAAATCTCTAAAATGTGTACCCACATATTTAATATGTATATTTTCAAATTTACTATTAATTTGAAATGATATATGAAGTTAAAGTAGTAATGTTTATTCCTGGACCATTTGATGAAAAACAAATAAAAGCAATAGTATAGAAAAAAAAATGCACTAAAACAATTGCATGTAAAAAGAAGCACATATCCAAAAATGTATAATATACAAAGTGTTCTAAAAATTGTGGTCTTGAATTGTGAAGATGAATGGGTAAGAAGACAATAAGTGTAAAGAACAATATACAAGGAAAATGATCACATAAATAGCTAAAGAATAACATAGACGTATTACAAGTATGTTGATTTGATAAAATGTGTACACAAACATTTAATATGTGTATTTTTAATCATGCTATTACTTAAGAATGATATATGAACTTTTTTCCAAGTGAAAATTACTCCAATTTATATAAAGTATAAATTTTTTACAAAGTGAATAACACCCGCATCTGCCGAAGCACAAGGCGAGATCAAAACTATCATTCAGGTATGTGTCGAGAGGAGAAAATAAAAAAAAAACAGCATAAATGGGACCCTACGAATAAACCCATAACCTAAGGAGTGAAAGCGGCTCCCATCATTCAAATACATTTATAGTTGTGATAGGACTCTCTATTCCATCATCTCTATGGAATACC
>ML793072.1:55471-81936 GCA_009831015.1 Picea engelmannii
CTGAGGGTCCATTGTGGGGATTCAGGCTACCCACCGTTTCCCAGTCAAGACAGTTCAGGTTGATGATTAGGAAGGTGGGCCAGTTAGGGAGAAAAGGAGAAGTCTCGGGCTGCTTAAAAGAGGGAAAAGATCAGTTAAGGAATTAGGATGTCAGGTAACTGTGCAAGATGACAAAAACAGGGAAAGTAATTAGGAAAGCAGACGAGTAACCACAGAGTCTGATAAAAAACGCCAGTATCGACAGTGTATCCAAGATGTAAACGCTTTTGAGATCTGTGGGTAGGCCCGGGAAAGGGACAAAGGCGTTGGGTAAAGGAAAGAGACTCTAGCTGGGAGCGGACTCGAAAGCAGGATTTGTAAGTCACGTGGAGGTGTAGGGAAAAGGAGTTACAAGAAAAAGAGTATAGGAAATCGAGTTTGTCGAGTAGGAGAAAAAGGTATACCTGTTTACCAGTGGTCTTGGGTGCAGCTCAAAACCAAGACGTGGAGACTACCAGTAAAGGGAACAATGCAAATGGATCCCAGTCGGTGCCGGGCCCATCAGAAGGTAAAGCAACCCTGCTATGACTATTCTGTTACGATGAGTTGAAATTGAAGTCAGGAGATCACAGGAACCAGGAACAGTTGTGTTTGCTAAGCTGGTCTGGATCGTCTGGATCTTTGCCCGCCATTTCCGATTTCAAATTTTCCCCTGGTTTTCAACTTAATTGATCTACAACGACTAATTCTCCATTCTCGAACTTGAAACGTGAAGGTTGGAACTTGAAACTATTGATAATAAGCGAAAAAAAAATAGTAGCATAGGTAGATAAATGTAATAAAGGGATTGCATGGAAAGCGAAGGACATGTCCAACATTGAATTAGATATAAAGTTCTTTCGTAAGCAAAATAAAAAACAAAGCATGAAAAATTATGATGTTATAAGAAGTATTTATTGGAAGGTATGGAATGTAAAAGGATTTACACAACTTTGAAAATATTATTAGTAATCATCAAGCTTGGAAAAAAAACATATGTGAAAAGCAAATTGCAAGGTAGTAAAACTAAGCAATTGTATATAAAGAGAAAGACAAATTTAAATATGGCATGTATAGTAATTTGAAATGGAATATGTTTGTATGTATGAAAGTTGCATATGTTTATGCATGAAAGGATTGAAATAAAGGCTTATAGAAATAGAGGGAATAAAAAAAATTACGTTCTTCAATGCTCGGTCAAACTTGCTAATCTCTTGAAGTAATAAGCTTGTTCCCAACTTTAAAATCTAAATGTTTTGATCTCATGATGATGACCTTCAAGCACTTCGTGTCTTTAAACGTTTCCATTTTCACTAAAAGTGTGAATAGGTGCTACTTGCATTCAACTTTGGAAAGTATTTCTTTGATGGAGTTGGCCTTGAAAGACAATAAATGCAAGTCTTTTGCACTGATTCCCATTAGTTTACTTGTTGCATCCTTAAAAGTGAGAATAGATTCTAGTGATTCGATGTGGTCCTGAAGATTAATTTTAAGCAAATAACTGTAATCATAGTCAGACATTTCAATATTACATTCGAGACAATGCCAACTATTGTTTCTTTATAGACAAATTTCTTCACACATTGCTTATCGACAATGAGCAAAGGGAAGGAAAGGTAGTATAAGTTGTCCACATAGATTTTTTCTACGACATCCTGTTGATGGGTCCAAATGACGTATAAAGTAGGTAAGGGAGAACACCTGATGGGAAGTCCCAATTAGAATCACTATCGCTTGGGATGGAATTTTCGACTAGTATGTGGGCCTGGTTGCCACTCTAACTTATAATCTAAATATGAATATGAGAACTGAAGGTTCTCAGATGAATTAAAATATGAAACTATACTAATCGATGCTGTCTACTACTATACTAAGATGCAAGTATATCTTAAACTAAACTATCTTGATTAGGAGAAAATTGTTGTAATAAGCAGAGTGAAATATAATACTACTTGTAAACGAATTAATTCATAAATACAAGGAGTAGATTAAAGTGACAATATAATAAGCAAAGAACTATATCATTGTTGTACTCACTAGGAAATCAAGGTAATATGAACATATAAAGTATAACAAAGAAGAAATTCATGAAGCTACAATCCACACATTCATAAAGTAAACACATACAACTATGATTGTCTCAATTGCACATATTTATTACCAAAATTCCCATATATGTCTCTTGTTCTATTCCTCATATAGTAAAAGTATTGTTTTGATTCATACAGATCCAAAAGCCCTTTTCTAATTGTAGTCTGCTCTTTTATAAGTAAGAGTGACTTTTTACATTTCAAAACTGCCTTTTGATGGGGGAAAACTAAGGCTCGTCCCTTTGTATCACTATTCAGATCAAAAACAAGATATTGTATAACATAAAACATATTAGTTACAAAGTTACTATGATGATGCCAACCGTTGAGCTTCCATATGATCCTGATATTCTTTTGAGAGCGAATAATCTTCCATTATCTCTTCCGGGTTATTTATTTTCATTTTCTCCAAGTCTAGCTCCCCATGACAGATCTTGGTAGAGACTTCTAGTTTTAACTCATGTTCTATCCTATTTATGAAGTTCTGAGTCATTGTAATCAACTTATTGTGTTTCAACAAGTATTCATCTAGAACTTTCTTTGTTTACCTATGTTACCTGCTCTATATTTTCTTGACTAATTACTCTATGTTCTTCTACCTCTGCTATCCATAGCATTGCTGGTGTTGCTTCATCAATGAGGGGAATTAAATTCATTCCAAATTCTTCAAGAAGGTCATATGAACTGTTTCATAGCTTTCTACACGTCTTTGTTGTTGTCTCCTGAATAGCTTGAATATCCTGTAATACGAGTTTCCATGTATCAAAGAAAACCTGATCCTTTAGTTTCCTCTTCGCAGAGTACATGGGAAGAGTGTCGGGGGGATATTTATATACTCCTTGCATGTCTACAACCCTATCAAAACCATTACTTTCCTTTTGATACTGATCTCTGATCTCATCCATTTGATCCTTCATCTTTAATTGGTCGTCTTTGTCTTCTTGTATATCATTAAGAAGGCATAGGCACTCTTTTTGCTCATACTTTAGTTTTTCATTGGGCTCCATTACTTCTTCCCTTATAAATTATAAAACAATAGTTGTTTCTTTGTTTTCTTATAAATATTTTTCAAGTTTTTTCTTTTCATGCTCTAATCCCAGAATTTAGTAACCTTGTTGCTCAACGAGCCTCATAGATTTAGCCTGTTTTGTTTGTAAATTGGACACCTCTTGAGCATGCTTAATCTTGATTTGTTCTATTTCTTTGGAGTGTTTTTGTTTGATAGATTCCAACTCTTTTGTGTGCATGTCTCGTTCTACCTATGGTTTGTTTTAAAATTATGCATCTATCTCATCCCTTTGGGTTTGCAAAGCCTTGTTTAACTCTTCTATCTAAAGAGTCTCGACAACCCTGGCTATCCTTTCAAATTCTGAAGTGAGTTCACCCTTTGTAGCTTGCACAACTTTTTCCATCTCTTCCTTGTGGATTTTTTCTTTCTCTATAATTTCTTTGAGGAACTATGTAGAGATAATGTCCTTTTGCGTTTGTAGCTCATTTTCAATATCAACAATTTTAGCTCGTGCAATGTTCAGTGTTGTAGTGACTTCAAAGACATACATCACATTTTCTCATACAAATGCATGAAGTACAGAGGAAACTTGTATAACATTATCCTTTGGATTTGGCCCTGCCTTCCATTCAATGACTCTTTCTGTGAATGATTGAATGTTGGTTGCGTCTCCTCTTTTCCTTTTATGCGATATTTTCTGAATGCTTCTAGTTTTATGACTATAGTAGTAATCTCCTACAATGACAACAACATTATTTAAATTTAGTAGTTGAGAGGAAAATGTTGAATTAAATGGGATGGACATGAGAGGGGTACATTCCTGGGGTGGAATGTTCACTATGCCCACATTCGAAGTTGATGGCCTACTCTAAGTCTCATTTTTTTTTTTTTGTCTTTGCCATTCTACTTCTTCATTTGCTCTTCTCTTTGCTTTAGCTTCAGCTGCCAGTCTTTCTTTTTCTTTTTTTCCATGCCTCTACTTCATCTCGTGATATCTTAGCTTCCTCATTAGCTTTATTTTGTTGAACAACATCTTGTTGGACCTTTATATCATCTTCCCTATTTTTTCTTCTTTCATAAGAAAGCCTTTTTAGTGCCTCTTCTTTTTTCTTCTTCTCATCTACTTTGGACGTTTTCTTGAGCTCAATTTTTTGTTTCCCCTTTTAAGCTTGTTTCATCTAATATTCTTCCTTTGCCTTTATTCTTTTTTGTTCCAATTAATTTGCCTTCTTTATTTTTTCTTGTTCCTTTGTTTGCAACTTCTTCTGGTCTTCTTCCAAAAGTAGTTGAAATTGCTCCTGTAATATATTTTTCTTTTCTTCTTGTTCCAGTTGCAGCTTTTGTCTAACCATATAATCATGTAATTTTTGTAATACCTCTTCAAAGAATAAGACTCCTTTGAATATATCTTTAGTGAAATCAACTACATGTAAGTTGGGATGAGTAAGACCTATAAACCTAACATGACTTACTGCGAGTTCATGTGGGTCGTGCCCTCTTGCCTCTCCAAGGAATAAACATATCTCCTGTAAGGTTGTTGCCTCTTTTCTAGAATTCTCTAATCAATAAATGGTCTGGGACAAAACATGGTAGGATATATGGGGATCCAGTACTTCCATACGCTTTGATGTAATTGTAGTATTTTCCTAAATACAAGTCTACTATACCTTTCATTCCAGTCATTGCCTCACTTGCTATTCTATATCTTGGGAATCCGAAAATGATTGTATGGAGGGGAGAAAGGAAAAATTCACATATATCATAGAACCATTTTTTGTAATTTATGTTCCATAGGTTGGAACAATAAATATGTATTGGAGACTGATTTTGATCCCAACTCCATCTGAAACTAGGAAATTGCATGGAAGAATAGATGGCGTTGATAAGATAGGCACACATTTAAAAATAGGGTTTCTTCATACCTGGAATGTTCTTCATGTTATGGAAGATATTGAAAGTTAATATCTCAACCCAATTGAAGACATGTCCTATCTTCACAATTGTGTATGCCATGGGAAACCATTCCATCTGTAAATGTGTACTCTTCTCTTCACCATATAACCTGCTCAATGTAGAAATTGACATCCTGTATGGTGTTTTGAACTCGTATGTGGGAATCAATCTCTACCCTTTATTGAACGGTCTTTCATCATCTAACCACTGGTCTTCCATCAACTAAGCTAAGTATTTATTATTCTTGGTGAATCCCTTTAGGAATGACCCGTTGAGAGAAATCATAGGTTCAAGTTGGTGGTATTTGATGCCAATGTCTCCAGGCCTCAGGGACGCTATCTGCCTCCTGGGTTTACTTATAATCGTGGCAGTGCTTGGGTTGAATTGTTTGAAACACCATTGGGATACTTCATAGTAGGGAAATAGTGTTGGATGAGCGACCATGAGGTGAAAACTGCTTTTCTGTATATTTTGATATACTTTGAGGTTCTCACCATTCGAGTAGAAATATACTATATTGAAGATTTTGTATATTTTGTCATACTTGGGGAAACTGTCTTCTCTAATGTGATGAGAAGTATCTGTCACTAAGACCTCTCCTAGGTTAGCTGAAGTTTTATGTGTGAAGGCTGGAGCAGGAGCTACACGATTCCTGGATTTTCGAGTGTTTGAACACATCTTGGTGTATTCTTCATATCCTACAATTAGCATAAAACTACATCAATCCCTTGATCAATAGTAATAATACAATAACATAGCAAATTAAACGGTAGCTTACCTGTGGTTTTACAGCTGGAAATGAAAGTTACAATATGTTCTCATCCAGATAACATAGACCAAAGCGTTTTAACCAACTTGTAGAGGAAGATAATTTTTTAAGAAGGGTTTTGGAGTTAGTATGTAGGTATTAAATTACCCTAACTCATGTAGTTAATGATTTGTGCACAAAAACCAATTCATACGAAAAAAATCACCTCGCCATTAATGCAATTTCAAGGTACATATTTCCTAGATCCATGTCTTGGAGGTGCAAAGACTAACAATCATACTCATAAATTTCAAAGTGTTATTGGAGCTTCTTTCATCGGAGGGGAAGCAATTTTATCAAGTATTTTAACTCCAAGGGAAAGGTATCGAGGAATATTCTAAGTCATGCTTTGGGAAGTGTGTCGATGCTATGATATATGAATCGAGCCTTCTCGTTCTTCTATAAACTACCAGAACATTCCCTATCAGAGGATAAATATATTTGGTATCAAAACAATTTTGATAGTGAGTTGTCCGATTGGAAAAACCGGGGGGATTGGTCATCGAAGATGGTAGTTACTGTCCCTTTACTGCTCTGATGAGAAAAGTATCTAGGAATATTCCTTCCTTGATACATGTTCTATGAAAAATGTCTCATTTGTGGAAAGAACCAAAAGCATATAAATAACGACTCGGGGGACCAATTAGTGTAGGCTACATGTTAGGGTGACTCACAAAATGAAACCATACACGTGCTGGACTCAACATATTCCGATAACCAATAATTAGTTTCCACACAAGACAACATGACTACTTGGAGATTCATTATGATTGTAAGAAATCGAGAAGAAGAGGCTTTCAGAATGAGCTTCATCATAGTTAAATTTTATCAGTATGAAAAATATTTCGATAGAATCGGTTTCGACAGATCCCTTTCCGATATGGCTATCAGAAAGGTTTTGTCAGAATATTAATTAAAGTGACTTTAAATCTTAATCCAAAAAAGTCTCTTTCAAATGACCAATCAGTCTCACGATGATCAAAGATGTGAAGTTGTTGTAGAATTACCCCTTGGCTGAGCACTGCAAGTCATTTTAGTTCTACAAAATGAGTATGAATCTATGGTCAAGCGGAGGACTTCATCATTCCAAGTGTGTATCAAAAGGTGGTACTATGAGCTGTTTTAGAAAAATGATATCCTCCTAAATTAATATCAAATCAATATAGTAGTGACATAGTATCTTGCAAAAAAATCATAGGGGGGTACCGATTGAAATTCTCTTAGCTAAAGAGAATTTTAGTGGGTAGTTGTGATAGCACAACACAACCTTAATTAAAATCCATTCATATTTTTTAGAGGGGTTGATTATGGAAGCCTCATCAATTTTTTTGTTTTTGTTTACCTACTTAGGAACATTCACATATCTTGTAGTTAAGGATGGGGAGGGAGCATGTAAGCCCTCTTTCTCAAAACATCATGTTATCCTATGTGTTTCTTCAATATCTAAGTTAATTAAAATGATGGATTTGGAGATAGTCCCAATAGTCATTCCATTGAACTCAAATACATGTCCTCCTTTGATCACAAGGACATGGTGGTTGCTTGCATAACATAAATTAGCTAGTTCCTTTCCTTCTCCACAACATTTTTCTCCCCACAATGTCACATCCAAGATGTAACTTGACATGTCCTTTAAATGAACTGTTTTTTATTTTTTATTTTTATTATTTGGTCCATATTTCTTATGTATAGGGGAGGTAGGGAATGTGTCTTTTTTTTTTTTTTTACTTTGGAATAGAGCCCGATGAAACCCACTAGACACTTCCCGTCATTTCGAGGATGGTACCTGGGGTAAACCGGATTTTGTAGAAAGTCAAGGCTTTTTTGATAACTTGCTCATTTAAGAGATCAACATGTCACTTACGGGAATTGAACCTGGGTGGGGGGGGACACCCCTTAGCACAAACAACTCGAGCTAAACCCAATTGACAGGTAGGGGATGCGTTAGTGATAAGACTAATAATTTCAACAATGGAGCCAACAATTGTTGATCTGATTTTGTTGATTTTTAAGGTGCAATGTAGTTGGGGAAATGATGTACTTTCTCTTGGGAAATGTTGAACTACGAAGGTTGGATGTAAGAATATCCCCCAATCATTATTCAAGTGGCTACATAGTTTATTTTCTTGTTTGAAAGTTCCTTTGGAGATCAGATAGACATGAGAAATTTGGATTTGATCATAAAAGATATCTGCAAAATCCTTAAAGTAAGTGATATGTATCTCCTTCCTCTCCATGTAACCAAATTCAAATCCAAATACCTTGCCAGACCCTTGTTGGTTCTTGAATTAATAAAGGGTTGCATTTGCTTATGCTTGACCCTTGATGACCCAATTCAAGTCCTACGAGCTTAATGGTCTAATAAGAATAGGAGTTGGAATGGTGGACAATGAATAAATTGGAGTAAGTGTGCATTTTTTTAGTAATGTCTATTGCACAAAAGATGAGGGGGGTGTTTATCTGGCGAAAAAGTGGGAGTGATATAATGATTGGATGGCCAATAGAGCTCGTGGAGGAATAAATGATTTTGAAGTGTTGGGTAAGATATTATTGTATGGAAAAAAATCATCAAACAACACATGAGTAGTTGGCATGTGGTGAAACATGTATTTTAAGCATATTATAATTGGTGAGTGAATATTCCGTGAATTGGTTAAGAACCTCACAGGTCCATTTTTTGAGGTGTATAATTGAACCCTTTTGAAGTGTTCTTGAAGAAACATGGCCATTAAATTTTTTCAGCAACATTACGTGTTTCATGTGTGCACCATAAGAGATATAAGTGGAGATATAAGTGTGGTAGTGTAAGGTTACACTTTGAACATAGCCTATAGGCTCAACATCAATGATCTATAGAAATGATTGCATGCTGGATGAAAGTATAAGAATTAAGTCGATGACTTGTTTAGTTAGTTGGGTAGACATACTGAGGCAGTGACACACTTTAAAAGCGAAACCCTGTAGATGAAATGGGAGAGTGAAAAAATATACAATTATGTAAAGAACATGGAAATAATGTATGCATGAATAACAGTGACATAAATGATCATATGTAGAAAAAAGGTTGTGTATGCAAAGGCGAATTCTGTGTTTTATAGTTGGATTCTTTAACATGTTGAAAATGGGGAAGGTGACAACAAGTACCTATTTATGTGAGCCAAATTGGAGAGCATAAAGGTATACGTGTTTGGTGATGTAAATAAATATTTTTTTGGAAAGGAAGACATATAGTAGAGGGGATTGTGAGTATGAGAAAGAATCAATTTTGAAAATATGTTGCTAAAGGTAAGAAACTATTAGCATAAAAAAAAGATATTAATGTAAGGAATTGGTGGAAAGAAAATATGTTAATAGGAACTTTACAATAAGGAAATGGAAGAAATTCATATAAATCAAACAAGTAAATGAAATCAAGGTAAATATAAAGGATAAACATATATAAATAGAAGGAATATATAAATGTAATATTGAAGATACAAATAACAATATATAAATGCTAATGTATGTATGAAAATAAAAAATGTTATAGCCACCAAAGGAAAATGTGACAAATCGAAATAAGTGGGTAGTTGGTGCATACATGTTGTAAAAGTGTGTTTCAATAACTCTTAAATATAAATGTATTTATATGGGGGATTTTGCATGTTGTTTTCTAGTGTGTAAAGTTACATGTATATGAATTTGGTGATATTTCATTCGATTTATAACTGGACCTTCCTATTGCTCTTAATAGGTGGAGGTGAAACCATTAAAGACAACACATGAAGGTATGATAGAAATAGTTATAGTGAAGCACTCTTGGGGCTACTCCAAGAGGAACAAAACCATCTGTTTTAGGTGCCTTCATAATCACACAAAGTCGACCTAGTGATAAGCTTATTTTTTTTGGTCACTAAGATACCCTTCATAGATGCAGACTAGGTATTAGGCCTCAAATAGTCAAGGGGTTGACCTATAAGTTAAAAGATATGGGTGGCTCTGTTAAACTACAGATCTTGACCTCAACATTGATACTCTTGAGCACATTCCTTTGTATTGGTTTTTTCACATTTGATATGAAAAGATTTAAAATCTCCTTAGGAAAACAACTATGTTTCATATGAGAAATAAGTGTGGAATTTTTTTTTAAATACCTATCCCCAAAATTCTAGCTTTGACTCTAAATTGTTTTCCTTGTTTATAGAGTAGTAAGCATGAAATGAATATAAGATGTGTTTAAAGAACACAATATAAATGCTCAATTTGACTTTAGGAAAATGGAATATGGTAAAAGGGGTGAAACTATTCAATAAGTATCTTTCTATTTTGAGTTGTTGATGTTGGCACACTATGAAAAAGGGTGGAAAGTTAGTAAGATAATAAGATAATAAATATATGATAAATGATAAGATAGCAAGAGGAAACTTATATTATATGATGGAAATTTATATCACATAGTTAATGATACACAATGATCCTTCATGAGAAATAACATATCCTTTTGTATAGATCTGATAGTATATTAAATCAATGAAATACGCAACACATAGAGAGGAAAGAAAATGACCGAGAAAGTTTTGGGTGCATAAAATAAAACTATGAACACATTGCCTTTCATTGCAAATTTTTCTTTGACCATAATCATTTGAACTATTGACTGTTTTATATAAACAACTTTCATAATAAAATTACCCAATGATAAAAAATGACTGTTTTATATAAACAACATTCATAATAAAATTAGTCAATGATCAAAATTCAATTTTTGTAAAAATATATGTTCAAAGGATGTTGGTTTAGTTAGGCTTTTCAAGAAATAATGTGTGTTAAAATATTATCAAACTAGTGTTTGCGACTTCTTATCGATGATTATTTCAAGTGCATATGCTCTTGTGGACATAGACCTTCTTGAGAGCCATTCCTATATTCTTCTCCCAAAGACCCACGAGCTCATTGAAGGACAAAGTGTTCGCTAGAAGCCTTAATTATAAGACCTCGTTCACATTTTTAGGATTGTTCACTACCAATATGGGCATGCAATATAAATATTTAAACAAAATCTACGTATGCAATATCAATCTTTAAACAAAATACGGGCAAGCAATTCAATAAGACATGAACAACACTTATATTAATCCCATCATGGCTCCCATCTCTATGATGAAGGGTAGAGTTCCACCATGATTGACACACATATGTATGCAAGATTTGATACTAACAACATGATAATTAATTTGTTAGTGAATAACCATTCTAAATAAAACCATTACATTCATACACATGTTGAAATCGACCTTAACCTACACATTACCAATAAAGATTAGAAGGCATGCTTATAACCATAATCATACTTATAACCCTAACCATGCTCATAACCATAATAAGAAGTGTAATATGTTAAACTGAGCTTGGCATTTGCATGTTATATATTTTGGAAAACGAAAAGATATAAAGAAGTCATGCAAAAGGGATTTATCTAGATTAGAAAAGGAGGGTTTGATTGGAAAATAAAGGCTTGCACAAAGATTTATCTGCTTATTTATTCTTAATATATATGTATTACATATTCTTAACCTTCTAACTTACCTTCTCCTTTACCTCGATGTTTTAAATTTGAAAATTGGACTCACTCATGAATTTGCTCCATCACCTTTTCCTGCCAACATTAAGATCCCTTTGAGTGAAGATATGCTTCAAGATTTCATGATCTTTTTTGAGCTCAAAGCTTCACCCGACAAGATAATGCCTACATAAATTTAAAGATAATATCACGACTACTAACTCTAAATCCTTCCCAATCCTTGATTCAAGGTGTTATCACATATAGATGTCAAAGGGTTACAGGACGAACAAGTCCTTTGTTGCACATAAACGTCCAAACGTAGCATTCAAAGCATCCCATTTCGGGCTTAAAACACAAGCATCGAGTGGGTTTATTTTTCCAACGACGGAGATCCCAAGAGTAGTTCAGATCAACGACTCACGTGTATTTGACATGTCAAATTTGCACGAGGTCTAGCACCAGACAGAAGCCCCAGAATTAAAGATCAAGCGCCACACGTCCTTCTCCATCGGACAATCATGATTTACTTTGGGAATTCAGGATTCAAGAGTTTCGACTTCTCCCCTCTCGCTTTTATCTGGAGTGTTTTCTCCAGAAGTCCACTGATCGCTGTCACATGTCCATCCAAATCTAACGATGATAGTTTTCTTTGGGACTTTGGGCTTCGGGAGTTTCATCTTCCCCACTCCCGTTTTCCTCCGAAGTAGTTTCTCCCAGATTCCATAGATCCCTGCCGCGTGTCCTCTTCAGATGGATGGTCATCATTCACTTCGGAGCTCCAACTCTACATGCAGATCTCCCTTGAGCCCTGAAGTGCCAAAGTACGTGGCAATCATTAGTTATGACACATGGTAGTCATCAGTTCTGACATGTGGTGCTCTCATCAGTCATGACACCTGTCATCCATCTGGCACTGACACGTGTCACCTCTCTTTTCATGACACATCAAGATAGTGACATTAGGCCACCACATCAGAGCATCCTTCGGGAAGTGTTCTTGTTCAACACCAAAATTAGCGCCATCTATAAGCGTGGTTAGAATGATTCCAAGGTTGGAAGGTGGATAAAATCTTTGGCGGAGGCGCTAAAGTAGCCAGTGTGACCAGATCTCAGATGCCGTCCAGATCAACGACCTTAAATAATTTTGGGGCCGCAACATGCTTGGGCGATAAAAGGCCTTGAGCGGGCCGAAATCCTAACCACAGTTTTACGGGGAGGCTACGTGGCGGAGGAGGGTGCATTTCAGGCCCGGAAGCAGTGTGGGCCTAAACCGCTTCCTGCAGCCCTGAAATCACATGCGCATATGATTCCTTATCCAATAGAGATAGGTGGCCGCCTGATAGTCGCCCCGCCACACTTCGATCCCAAGGAGGATTCAATTAATGAAAAAGGAATGGTAGCCGGAACCTCAGCTCAATCCATAAATGGAAGGTGTAGAAGCCATGTCTGAGAAGACTATACTGTCAACCCGAGGTACCATAGAGGGTAGTTTTCTCTATAAAGACCCATACTGATCTGAGCTCGCGTCTGACAAGAGAACACACATACAGTCTAACAGAAGGATGTGCAGACGAAAGCTTTGAATGAGATGGTCAGGTCATACTCCTGGCAGTTGTGGACTATTCTGATTATAAATAGACCAATTTAGATTTTGTAAAAGTGGGGGGGTTTTTCAGAGGCCAGAGAACCGAGAGAGTTTTAGGAGCAGGGCTCTGTATTTTTCAGTTTGTAGGCCTGAGGGCTTGGATAGTAAATATATGTTATTGAAGATTCCTTTGAGTTGTTTCTATCATATTGTCTTCTTAGTTTACATGTTGTTATGTTTTTCTTGTCTAGATGTAATCTCTATGATTTATGGATTCCTGAGGTGGTAGAGGATCTGCTGTCATATTTCCCATCTATCATGGTTCATCACTCAGACATTTATTGTTTTCTTCTTGTCTTGAGGTAGTACCTTTGATTTATGGATTCTTGAGACGGTGGATGATCTGTTGTCATCTTGCCCATATTTCATCATTTATCACTCAGACGTTTGTTGTTTTCTTCTTGTCTGGAGGTAGCGCCTCTAATCTATGGATTCCTGAGATAGTGGAGGATCTGCTGTCATCTTTCCCATGTTTCATCGTTTACCACTCAAACACATTCTATCTTCTTCCTTCTCACCATCACATAAATATTTTTTCTGATAGGCAGTTTAAATGCCTTCATTGATCATGATACTTATGACTCCATTGCCCAATAGTTTAAGACTAATATGCAATAACCTTTGTTATATTTTCCTTTCTTAAAGTATTGTTGGTCCACCTCCTCAAACCATTTTAATACATTTTAATTTTGATGGGTACTGGGATTATCCTCTTGCAGTCTGAGGGTGAATATTAGTGCTAACATTCATGGCGCTGCTGCAGGGGAACGGAGTAATGAAATATCTTTCCCTGGGAGAACGACAATGATAAGATTTGATCTTTGTTGGTGAACAAAGACTAGACACATTCAAACTGCATATCATTCACCTGGCGACTCCATGGTTAAAGAATCCAGTGGTGACTCCACATTTTTAAGAAGTCATATTTTTAGATGGAAGCCATCTTGGCTCAGAGGTTTGCTCCTTTTAATTTCTCCGATGTTCTTAGTTTTCCAAATGTTGTTCCTACTATATATGAGTGGGGTGATTTTTTTTCTGGATTTAGAGAACATAGAGATGACAACCCTGCTAAGCATTTGCTTGAGTGTCATGAACTCATGCATCAGTGGGGAATACATCATGAGGATGTATTAATGAATATGTTCTTTTACTCATTAGAGGGAGATGCTTGTGAGTGGTATCGATCCTTTCCCCCTGCTAGTATCTCCTCCCTAGAAGAGTTTCATGTAGCTTTCAATATTCATTGTCAAATTTTTTATTCCTTTGAGTTAATTTTTCATAGCTATTGTGAGGAGTATAAAGACTTTGTTCAGGATATAGTTGATTCTTATGAAGGTTGTGAGAATGAAGAATATGCCTTGGATGAGGAATCAACTCTTTCTCTTTCCTATTCATCTACATCAGATGAAAATTTTGTTTGCTGCTCTTATGAAGAAAATGCAAAGGATATTTCAGTTCTTGAAACATATGTTTTTGGCAGTCTTGCTTATGATGAAGAATTTGTTTCAAATACTAACCAAAAACAACCAATTTTTGATGAATATCCTAGTGAACATGATGAAGAGAAGAGATTTTTCATGGCTTCTTTGGAACCTTGTAGCATGGTTCCTGTATATGATAATTATGGATCTGAGCCTTGGCATAGCCATGAAGGAGAAATGGAAGAGCTAAATATGTAGCTTATCTCATCTCCAACACTTATAAATGAGAAACATGATAAATATAAGGAGCCTTCCATTGATATACATGAGGAGATTTCTTGCCATCAGCTAGCATATGTTACCAAAGAAGGAAACAAAGAAGTGGATCAACAGCCTGCATCAACCTTTCACTCACCTGTGCTTATCACAAACATTCAACCATGTGTGAGCAGGCGTTCTGTTACCATCCTAGTAGTTTTTATCACCTATTTTATGACCCTGTAGGGGAATACATGGAGTTGCATTTCCTCAACGTATTGGAGCCTCCAAGCCTTATCTTACCTTCATATCTAGGAGGAAATCTGAAGAATGTAATCAATTTGCTGTCATAGTTTCATTGTCCCTTGCTGACTAGTGACAGAGTAAATAAGTTTTCAATTAGGAATTTATTTGAATGGTTTTGGTGGAAGTTTGTTTTCACCTAGTGCATTGTAAAAAGTTAGTTAGTCTAGGATTGTACATAAATAAGCTCCTTTTGGAGCATGTGTGTTTGTTTTCTTTTTTGTAAGTGGAGTAGTGTACATGTCAACCTGTTTCCTTCATCAAATGTATTTGAGCTCGACTCCACAACCCAACAGCTAAAGAAATGGAACTTCTTGTTCTTGGCAGTTCACATGGAGCATACCATCCCCTGTGGAGCCAAATGTTATCACATATAGATGTCAAAGGGTCGTAGTACGACCAAGTCCTTTGTTGCACATAAATGTCCAAACACAACATTTAAAGCCCATTTCAGGATTAAAATACAAGCAGCGGTCAGGTTTATTTTTCCAACGACGGAGATCCCAGGAGAAGTTCAGATCAACGACTTGCGTGTATTCAACATGTCAAAGTTGTACGAGCTCTAGCGCCAGACAAAATCCCCAAAGTTAAATATTAGGCACCATGCATCCTTATACATCGGACGATCATGATTTACTTTGTGAATTCGGTCTTCAGGAGTTTCGACTTCTCCCCTCTCACTTTCATCTGGAGTGTTTTCTCCCAAAGTCCACCGATCACTACCACGTTTCCATCCAAATCTAATGGTGGTAGTTTGCTTCGGGACTTCAGGCTTCGGGAGTTTCAGCTTCCCTGCTCTCATTTTCCTCCGAAGTAGTTTCTCCCAGAGTCCACAGATCCCTGTCATGTGTCCTCCTCAGATCAACGGTCATCGTTCACTTCAGAGCTTTAGCTCTAAATGCAGACTGCCCCTGATCCCTGAAGTGACAAAGTATGTGGCAGTCATCAATTCTGACACATGGCAGTCATCAGTTTTGACATGTGGCGCTCTCATCAGTCATGACATATGACATCCATATGGCGTCGACACATGTCACTTCTCTTTAAATGACACGTCATCATAGTGACATCAGGACACAACATGAGATCATCCTTCGAGAAGTGTTCTTGTTCAACACCAAAATTAGCACCATCTCCAAGTGCGGTGAGAATGATTCCAAGGTTGGAAAGCAGATAAAATCTTTAGCAGGGGCGCTAAAGTAGCCGACGTGACTAGATCTTAGATCCCGTCCAACTCAGTGACTTCAAATCATTTCGGGGCCGCAACATGCTTAGGAGATAAAAGGCCTTGAGTGGGCCGAAATCCTAACCATAGTTTTGTGGGGAGGCTATGTGGCCGAGGAGGGTGAATTTTGTGCCCGAAAACGGTGTTTGCCTAAACCGCTTCCCATGGCCCCGAAATCATGTGCACATATGAAGCCTTATACAATAGCGATAGGTGGTCACTTGATAGTCATCCTACCATGCTCCAATCCCGACAGTTAATGAAAACAGACTGGTATCTGAGACCTCAGCTCAGTCTATAAATAGAAGGCGTTGAAGCCATGGCCGAGAAGACTGGACTGTCAACCCGAGGTACCACAGAGGGAAGTTTTCTCCAAAAAGATCCATATTGATCTGAGCTTGCGTCTGATAGGAGAACACATGCACACTCTGACAGAAGGATGCGCAAATGAAAGCTTTGCATGAGATGTCCAGGTCATACTCTTGGCAGTTGTGGACTATTCTAATTATAAGTAGATCATTTTAGATTTTGTAAAAGTGGGGGGGTTTTTTAGAGGCTAGAGAGCCAAGAGAGTTTTAGGAGAAAGGCTCTATATTTTTCAGTTTGTAGGCCTAAGGGATTGGATTGTAACTATATGTTATTGAATATTCCTTTGATTTGTTTTCATTAGACTGTCTTCTTAGTTTAAATGCTTTTCTGTTTTTCTTGTCTGGATGTAATCTCTCTGATCTATGGATTCTTGAGGTGGTAGAGGATCTGCTGTCATCTTGCACATATATCATGGTTCATCACTCAGATGTTTGTTGTTTTATTCTTTTCTTGAGGTAGCACCTTTGATCTATGGATTCCTGAGACTGTGGAGGATCTGCTATCATCTTGCCCATATTTCATCGTTTATCACTCAAACATTTGTTGTTTTCTTCTTGTCTGGAGGTAGCACCTCTAATCTATGGATTCCTGAGACGGTGGAGGATTTGTTGTGATCTTTCCCATATTTCATCATTTACCACTCAGACACATTCTGTCTTCTTCCTTCTCACCATCACATAAATCTTTTGTCTGATAGGCAGTTTAAATGCCTTCATTGAGCACAATACTTATAAACATTTTAAGACTGATCTGCAATAACCTCTGTTATCTTTTCCTTTCTTAAAGTCTTGCTGGTCCACCTCCTCAAATGATTTTAATACATTTTACTTTTGATGGGCACTGAGCTTATCCTCTTGCAGTTTGAGGGTGACTCTCAGTACTAACACAAGGCATTTGTGCAAATTGTGAAGACTTTATCCATATTAGGAACTCATAGGATTGGCACACTAGATAGTAATATCTTAACATCGATGAATGTGGAGTTGCATTATTTGGTACACTCGTACTTGATTCGCTTCAATTTCAAGGAAGTGATGGGTTTCAGAATCTTTTAGAATCCACCCACAAATGTTGAATAATATCCAACTATCCCCATGAAGCTTTGCATCTCATGAGAATTTTTTGGCACATGTTAATCCATTACGACCTTCACCTTTTCTTGGACCACCAAAATTCCTTCTCCTGAAATAATATGACCTAGATAAAGAATCTCTTTCTAAAATAAATAATATTTTGGCAACTTTCGATACAATTTGTTTTCTCTTAAGCATGATATCACCAACCACAAGTTCTCCTCATGTTCTGTTTCATTCCTAGATGAATATATGAGAACATCATCTAGAAAAACACACACAAAGTGATCTAAGTACTTTTGAAATACACTATTTATAAGGCTCATGAATATAGCTGGTGCATTGGTCAAATCAAATGGTGCAACTATGAACTCGTAGTGCCCAAACTAAGTCTAGAAGGCAGTCTTAGGAATGTCACCTTCTTTAATCCTTAACTCGTTATAACCCGATTGCAGACTATTTTTTGAGAAAATTGTTGCTCCATTCATATGATCAAAGAGATCATCTATGCGAGGTATTAGGTACATATTCTTCAATATGGCTAAGTTCAAATCCCTATAATCTATGTACAATCATAAGGAATTTTTCTTCTTCTTCACAAAATATTACTGGTGCACCCCAAGGTGAAACACTAGGCCTAATAATCCCCAAGCCCAGTAGTTCCTTCAACTGCATATGCAACTAACAAGTTCTAGAGCCATAATCTTGTAAGGTGTCTTGGATATTGGCTCCATGCTAGGTTTTATCTAGATAATGGAATCGAGTTCCCTCTCACGAGGTAACCTTGGCAATTCTTTGGGAAAAAAATCCTTGAATTCTGAAAATTTTTGGGTATTGATCTAAAGAGGGTCCCTTCCCATCAATTACTACCTCAACTATGTATAACCAACATCCTTGCCTTAGGAAACATTTAAATTTCATTATTGAGATGAATTGTAGAGACACCTTCCTCTTGATACTGTGGATATCAATTGACCTTCCCTCATCATATAAACAAATCACTCTCTTCTCAAAATAGTCTACAAAAGATCTATTAGCTTCTAGTCAATCCATACCAATAATTATATCATATGCCCCCATGGCAGTGACATACACTTTTAACCTAGTTTTACACACCTCTAGGTCTACAAAACAATTCTCAACATTAGGTCCCACTGCTTCCTTTAACCCACAAGCCATCTCAACTAGTTTATAATCGTTGTGCTCATAGGCTTCCAACTCGCATTTTTCTGATTTATATGGTGAAATGAAACAATCTGTTGCACCAAAATCAAACAAGTTATTAATTTTGACATTGTTTAGTTTACTTGGTGACTTCACCACAATGGATTGATGTCTGGTTTGATAGTTATTAACCATTTCATAGCTTTGGTGGTTACTAATTCCTTCTCTATTAGGGCCTTCCCTTCTTTGTGCATGATACTAGATTGTGACTTAAGGAAATCCCGCTGGTAATGAGGTCCCCCACACCCAAAACAAGTAATGTTGGGCGAAATATGCATAATATTATGTGGATACCTCTAAAATGAGTTCCTTCCCTTGGAACCCTTTTCCCCACTAACAATTCCATATGAATTCCTTGGACTCACATATGTCCCTAATGGTGCCTAAGATGTTGCACTTTCTACCATTAAAACACTTGCCAAAACAAATTTAGGTGTGTTTCTATTGTCATAAGGAGGTGACCTATAATTTCCTCCCTTAAAGAAGGTCCGAGGGGCCTTCCCCACAAATATCAACTCTTGTGGAATGACAAATTTCATGCCCCCTTTGATATCCAAAATTTATTCTACATAATGGGAATTTTTAATTGATTTAGCAACCGAAGAAGGTTTCCACATTCACACTAGGGCTCTTATCTTATGATTCGATGTTGATCTGTGTCCATGCATGAGACATACTTTACCAATTCCATGAACCTTATCTCATATTCCTCTACTATTCAGCCTCCCTAAACTAGAGCATGAAAGGATCCTACTTGATATTCTTCATAGAATGTGGGTAGGTACTTTCTCTAAAACCTCTCCTCAAATAATTCCAATGAGGCAACTTTTGTAGTGAGGTGCAACTGCCTTTCCAGGTTTCCCCACGAATTCAAGGAACTGTACCTAAACTAAAAGATGGCTATTTTGTATTTTGAGGTGGAGGCATAATATCATAGTGTGAAGCACCTTTTCATTCCCTCCAACCATGCCTCTGCATGTTCCCCTACACGATCCCCAAAAAACTATGGGAGGTTGATTTTTTGAAGTTCCGTTGTAATGTTCTTAGGAGGAGGTGTTTGCTCTAAGTTCCTCAACCCTTCTAAGTTACCCTCTTTATATGGTGAGGTTCCACTTCCATACCCATTATCATACATCCTTTGAGTGTCTCATTTATTATCTCCAGCGAGCACAAGATGAGAACTAAATCAAGTGATGATGGTGGTAGAAACAATGTCATTGGCCCTTGTGGTGTCATTCCTCTACCTTGATTTTCATGTGTCCTAACCATACTGAACCTTTGATTCTTTATCACAACCCTATAATGGCCCAAATTATAATAAATATAAACACATAGATAAAAATCACAATTTTCAACCATCAACTGATAAAAGTAAAGATACATGACTCATTATTACATAATTTATAAAGAGTGAGTTGTGAGAAACTTACCTAAAATATGAAGGAATCAACTTATTTACAATGCCATGAATGTCAAACCATGGCACTCCATTCCTTTATCCGACATGCCACAACAAAGTGTGGGGGATGAATCTCTTCCCAACCAACCCCTCAGTCATCACAACTGAGAGCTGTTGAGCCCTCAATCAACTACCTATGCCAACTTCTAAGCCTTTTCCCTCAAATTTCCCAAGCAAAAGATGTCAAACTTTCTTCTCCACCTTCATTAGATAGAAATATTCTTACCCATCCATGCAAGAAGTTCCATCCATGAGTGACACTTATCATGAAGTAATTAATCATGCAATTTTTAGCCTTTTCCTAATTTAACTTTCCATAAATTTATCTTTTCTTATTTTTACCCTTTTCTTCTATTAATAAAGTAATTCCTTTTATTTTTTTATTTCAATATTTTACTTTATTTATTATTTCTTTTTCTTTCTATTTTTATACCATCAAAATATTTATTTATTATTTTACTTATTTAATAATATGGGGCACTACATACTACCCCCCTTCAAGGAACTTCGTCCCGAAGTTAACATTAATTATGTTACTTATAGGTTTTTAATTTGCTCCCAATGTCTTCCACAACACCCTTTTCTGTACTAGTATAAAGTCATCCAGGTGACTAGAACATGCACCAAAAGTCCACATAACAACACTAGGAAAGTGCGACTACTCTCTATCTTTTCTTCCCAACTTTTGAAACTGAGATTACACCCTCTCGGTCTATCTGGAGCCCCAAGACTCGAGACCTCATTTGCCCAAACAAAGATTTGGCTCGGTACACACGTACCCCAGACATCTCGAAAGGATGACCTAAACTCCCTCCACAAATACCAGGTACAAGTCCCATGCATCAAATTCCAATCCTGCAACACCATTGGTCTTCGACATCACAATTCCAATATCATGCACTATGGCCTTCTCAAGATGGTCCCATTTCCCATCAAGAATTATACTATGAAAAAGAACCACTGACATAGGTTGGTTTATTGAGTTTGTCCCCAACCCATAATGTGTTACTTTGTATATATTCTTTTTCGTAGGTATGGGATCCCACAAGATCATCAAATAACCGACCCTCTCGACCCACTAGTTGATAAGACGACAATGGCCACCTCACAACATGAAATCAATGCATTGCTTACAATCATAATATCAACATCTCATAGAAAGAATCCACATGCTATCTCTCACATGTCATCATGAGAATACCACATCATTTCCATCATCACATGCTCAAGCATGACATCATGAAACATCTTATCATAAAAGAATTCCATGCAATTATATCATGTCATCACATTAGGAGATACTGTAATAAGAAATATAACCTCAACACATATTTATCAAAGACATAACATTTCATCAACATAATTAAATGGAATCATATGTTAACATAACATAACATAACACAATTATCTCATCACATAGTGCATGCAAAGTAGTAAAACATCATGGAAATTCTTATCATGATTCATCAACAAAATCAAGCCACTAACTTGCATGATTATATATACAAGGAGTACCATATATCATATCTAATGCAAGAATTATCATTAAAAAATCCATCTAGCACATGAATCTACTTGGTTAAGTTTGTCATCCCAAGCTAACTATACAATGGATCATCACTACTACGAGCACATGTTCTAATCAAGATACCAATTTTTTTCCAATAATAAATTCCCCTTCTTTCCACAAGAAAGTCAACAATTTATGAGGTAGTTATCATCACCCTATTAGTATGCTCAAGTTTCCATATATTTTCCTTTTTGAGTACACCGTTAACTTCCAAGTAAGCCCCAACTTCTAGATCCACAATATATAAACATGTATTATTTCCCACGTGGTGGCATTTGGTGAAATTCAACATTAAATTATTACTAGCCTTACTAGCATGCCTTAAATCATCAATATCAAAATTTATATTCCCATCCTTATAAAATTTTGATCATTACACAAGTTTCTTATGTCACTTTACATTTCCATCTTATACACTCACATAACGCTATACCCAATAACAAGTAATGACTAGGCCATCATTATTTAAGTTTTATGCTGTGCTTAATCCACATACATGAATGAATGGTTAAACTCTAGTGATTTATCCGCCACCTGGTAATTATCATTAATCACCCTCATAAGGATTAACTTATATAATCCAAATACATAACTCATAATTAACATTCAATCTTTTTACTCTTCATACTAGGTGTTTTCTCATTAGTCTCTAAGACTCAGTTATCACATGGTCTAATTTCTTTACCAAAAAGTACATAGTTGTTATCCTTGAATATTTAAATATTCAAAGTACATTTTTCCAGTCTATCACTTTTCATCCTTCACCAATTACGAGTGTATGACACCCACTTTGTATTGACAAAGATTTACCTAGCAGCCTCATTAACCTATTTGTGGTCATTTATTGGACATTAATAAAATTATCTTATCTTATCTCTCTCTACAATTTATCGTCAACTTAAAGGTAAGGTAGGTGGGTTTCCTCCATTTGTCATATCATAGCCCCCCTCTATTTGTCCTTGAGCAATAAAATCCACTTTCCCTCTATATTTTTATCTATATATAGCCTTGGTTTTATACCCCAATAACTTAATAAAATGGGCAATATGAAAATATTTTATGCATTCATACTAATGTCTCTTTATAATGAGACCTTCTTTGAGTTCCCATTGTACAAAGTTGGGATGTTATCAAAGCATACAATGTTTACATACAAACTTTATATATACGCTATAACTGAAAAAAGGGGTATTCATAAGCAATCTTCTCCTACTTCCTCTTATGTATTCTTCTTGTTCCACAACTTCCTCTAATGTTAAATTTCATAGAAAGGATAATTATAATGGCAAGGGTCCTCACAAATATTGCTCTTATCATAAATCAGATGGTCATTCCAAGAAGAATATTTCAGCCAAAAGGAAACTCAACCTTTGGCATTGGCCATGAAGCAACAATAAGAACTAGAAGATGATAATCCCATTGTAGTCAACAATCCAAATCCAATAACTTGTAGTTTTATGACTATTGATTTACTCCATTACATATAAGGAGTTTAATCTTTTACATAATTGCTGAGTGAATGAATGTTCGGTCCAAGTCATTATGATTAAATGGAGTATGAAGAACCTAGTCTCACAAGACCTCATCGTCTTTGCATTTTTTCACACAATCCCATCCACAAACATATAACTCAATTGGGTTAAGACTAATGACCAAATAGTAATGTAAAGAATCTCCAATATCATGTTTTCTATCAAGCCTTTCATTGGTACTATAGAGTGTGATGCAACTCCAATAGAGAATTTTCAAACCCTCATGAGTCCTCATTAGCTGTCAATAGAAATTGTAAAATCATATATAGCTACCACAACCCCTACAATATTCAACATGATGGTAAGACTTATAAATTAAAGTATCCATCCTCCAATGCTCCTCTTTAAGGAAAAGAAACTAGCGAACACTAGTAAGAAAATTTACTCTTCATATAGTTAGACAAGCCTCCAAATAAAATAATAAACATCTTTCACCAACAAAGATAAATTGTATTTTAGATGCTTACATTGAGTTTTTGAAGAACAAAAAGGACCTAAGATGATTCAGGTATCCAACAATTTTCTTACCTTATTCTAAGATCAAAGCTTTGGAATCAATGGATTTAAAAAACTTCATTATGGAAAGTCCAAATGTGGAGACACGATTAACATAATTGATAAATGGATGATCTTAACCAACCTCCCAAACATCAGAAGTTCATAACTTTAACCTCCTAGACATTAGACTTGTTCACAACTTATTGAATTGATCTTACATGTTTCCAAAATGGATCGGTGTTGTCCACAAATATTTTTTTGTTGATGTTCCCAGAAAATATTTCAAACTGTGGATTTCATGAATGTCTTCATATCATACTGTCATCCATGCATAATTAAAAAAATTGGCCATTTTACCTTTGATGGCCTATTATTTATAGTTTTTGTAGTGGTCGTTCTTGCACCACGATGGAAATATGAGTCTTAGCCACTAAATTTAACTTTTTAGGAAATAGTAGATGGATGTTTTAATAGTCATTCTAATCCAATGGGGATTGATGATGTTCAATACATTGAAATTTATGAGGCATGATACAGTGGATCCACAGTTACACAACACGAGCAAGTAAGAAAAGTGGCCAATTTCAACAGGATTTATGGATGATGAGAAACATACATGCCATTGGGATTTAAATTGAAATTAGTGTAATCCAATGGACAAAATGATTTACAGATCAAGCCAACAAAATAAAGTCTCCACAATTTTCTCATTCTAGTAGTGGATCATTACATAAATGATAAATATTATCAATTTATCAAAAATATCATGCCTAGGAATACAAACCCACAAATGTGGGATAAACTAGGACACTCTAATTTCATTGGAATTATTAGGCCCCGATCCATCTTTGAGGATCTCCAAATATGAAAACCAACTACATGTGGATATGGAACTTGACTGAAATGCCAGGATCCGAGAGGCTCTAGAGCTCAAAACCAAAAAACTACCTACATATATGGGACTTAAACCAAATTCCAGATGACATTCGCCAAGGTGTTGAAAAAATCTGATCTCAAACACTTAACCAACACCATATTTCAACCTCCTATAGTTATTCACCTATAAAACTGTTAAGAACCAAATAACAATATAACATAGAAAAACCTCAGAAAAAGTACTCAACGCCTTGAAAAATAGATAATTTCAGATAATAAGCCTCTTCAAGGGGGCAACCTTCTTTTACCCCACATAAATGTTCCAATACAAGATGATTCAAAATGAAAATGTCTCCTTGGTATATATAAGAGACTAGGAGGTATAATTAAAACTAATGGCCTAAAGTCGACATAAATAAAATAACATTACTAATATAATATGCCCCAATTAAGGGGTAATGAGCCAATATTAGGGCTTAACATGCCCCTCCCCTTGAGACAAGTGTTGTCTACAACGCTTGAGTAAATTTGGATGCTTCTGTATAAAAGACTCATCTTCCTAAGTGGAATCTTCAACCGATAGTTTCCTCCATTTAATGAGATACTTTGAGATGGATCTATTCCTCAGCTGGTGAATTCTTGTGTCAATGATGGCTTCAGGATCCAATATGATTTTTCCTTCCTCGTCAAGTTTTGGCAATATAGTTTGAACTGGGATTTTGTCGCCTATAACCTTCTTTAAGCATGAAACATGGAAAACTGGGTGTACTCGTGAAGATGCAAACAACTCCAATTTGTATGCCATAGTACCAATCTTTTGCAACACCTTATAAGGGCCATAGTAATTTGGTGATAATTTATTATCCTTCTTGGCTTGCTTGAGGGACATCTGTTTGTATGGTTGTAGTCTTAAAAACACCAAATCCCCTACTTCAAAACTTCTTTCACTACGATGTTGATCTTCTTGTTGTTTCATGCGATTCTGTGCCATGGTCAGGTTGTCCTTTAAGATTTGGAGAACTTGTTGTTAATTCTCGATGTGATCTTCTACTGCTTGAACCTTAGATTTTTATTTTAGAGAAGAAGTGATGGAAGGAGGGTGGTATCCATAAAGTGCCATAAATGGTGTCATTTTTGTTGCAGTATGAAAGGATGTGTTATACCACCATTCTGCCAAGGGTAACCATTTGAACCATTGTGTTTGTTTATCAGAGACAAAGCAACGAAGGTAGCCTTCCAAATTTTTTTTCACTATCTTGGTTTGTCCATCAAATTGAGGATGATAGGATGAACTATGAGCCAATTGAGTACCCAAACAAGAAAATAATTCTGTCCAAAATTGTCCAGTGAAGATGGGATCTCTGTCACTTACAATAATCTTTGGGCTACCATGTAGCTTTTGAACTGTGTCCATGAATGAAGTGGAAACTGTACTAGATTTGAAGGGACGAGAGAGTGCACAAAAGTGTGTGTACTTGGTCAGTCTATCAACAATCACCATGATGACACTCTTTCCTTCAGACTTTGGTAACCCTGTGATGAAATCCATGGAAACCTCCTCCCAGCACTGACTTGGGATGGATAATGGTTGT
>ML793072.1:83909-97235 GCA_009831015.1 Picea engelmannii
TCCTTCGATCTTGAGGGTTTGAGGAGTGCTAATTCCAGCCAATGCATTACACGATATCGTGGGAGTCAACTCTTCAGACGAAATTTCTTCTACGTTTTCATCTTGAGATGGTTCTTGTTCTTGTTCTTCTTCCTCTTCACAATTTATGTAGAATAATTTATTCTCACCACACTTATGTCCCTTACTGTACTTGCTGTCACAATTAAAGCATAAACCTTTTGCTTTTCTTTCCTCCAATTGTTGATGTGTCAACCTTGTAGGTTGAGGTGTTTTAGAAGAAGGAGCATTGTTTTCTCTATAGATGTTAGGATTGATCCTTCTAGTAGCCATAGCCATATTTTTACTTTCAACATTTCTTTCCACCTTAAATTCATTCTCCAATGATTTGGGTTCCCAAAGGCGAACCTCATGTTGAATGTTATCCTTTAAAGTTCCTATGAATACATCAAGCAAGTGCTCATCTGGAATATCGATTACCTTTATATTCAATATTTGGAAGTTCTCAATGTGCTCGGTAACTGAACCCTTTTGCTTGAGATTTATCAGTTGGCTAAAGAAGGTATTGCTCATTGTATCCTCATAGTGTGCTATCATTTTTTCCGTGAAAATTGTCCAAGTGACGAGTGATTTGCGAGAACAAATCCATCGATACCATACAAATTGATTAGGTTCTAAATATAAAGAAGCAATTCGTACCTTTTGTGTATGTGGCACATTATGGAGATCAAAGAATTGCTCCATCTGAAGTATCCATGTGATTGGGTCCTTGCCATCAAACTTCCTCATATCGATCTTAGGAACGTGGTTGGTATTCAAACCAAAGTTGGAGTTTCTCCATTCTTGATTCACCTTCCTTGTGTACTCATCATGAATTTCATGGGATGCATTTTCACTTTCAGGTGTTTTCTCTGTTACAAATTTTTTCAATACTTCCATGATCTCCCCTTTTAAACCCTCTATCATCTCTTGTAGTTCATCTTTTGTTACTATCTTCTTTTGTAAATCATTTGTGTCCCTACGCATTTCTTCACCTTCATCAAGAGTCCAAGTAGGATTGTCTGGAGGCTTATTTGGTGTAGAAATTCCCTTTTTATGTGGCATGTTGGTCAAGTATCACTTTTGAACCTTGATTTTGAGGTGATTCTGCTAGACAATCTTTCTTTTGTTGTATCTCCCAAGTTTTGGCTCTTTTGGGTATGAAACTTTATTTTATGTAGTTCTATGATATTTATTCTCTACAATGCCACAGGTCTGATCAAAATTGGATGTGCCAAGTGGAATTTATGGTAACTTCCCCACAACTTGCCGATTTTTGGCCTTTCCAGGAGATCTCGCTTGTATAGCGTGCCCTGCACAAAATAATTGATAAAAAATTCTGAAACTCATACCAAGACTGTCCATGATCCAATGAAACCAATCCCACTCAATTTGGATACTCTATGAAGAAGTTATGATTGTTTTATCTGGAACACCTTCTTGAGACTAGTCAATAGCACTAGTCAGATACCCTATCTTACACAGGGTGTATCTACAAATTTAAAATGATCCAGAAGCCAAAATTTTTACCACAGATAACTTACTAATTTCTGTGAATATCCTCTGGATTTCAGGGTCTGAAACAATACAAATTTTTTTTTATAGGGAAAATTCCACAATGACTCATTTCAGGATGATTCTAGAACCCTATCTTGTGCAAGATGTATCTTCGAAACTATAAGGCCTCAGGAGTTGAAATTTGAACCCAACGTACCTTGATCCATCTACTAAATATCCTCCAAGCTATTTCTTATAAAACATTGTATAAAACAAATTATAGTGAAAATGCCAAGGTGTCTCAGATGTAGCAGCGAAACCCCAATACCTTGAGCTCTGATACCATATGTTAAGAACCAAGTATCAATATAGCATAGAAAAACCTTAGAAAAATTACTCAATGCCTTGAAAAAGAGATAATTTTAGATAATAAGCCTCTTCGAGGGGGCAACCTCGTTTTACCCCACTTAAATGTTCAAGTACAAGATGATTCAAAATGAAAATGTCTTCTTGGTATATATAGGAGACTAGGAGGTATAATTACAACTAATGGCCTAAAGACGACATAACTAAAATAACATTACTAATATAATAGGCCCCAATTAAGGGGTAATGAGCCAATATTAGGGCTTAACAAAAACAATGGAACCACATGCATTTTACTGGAACTATGAGCATAAATACAAGTGACTAATCAATATGAAAATATAGCATTGAAAATAGAAATGAACAACAAACAAAATCACCACATTTGACACTTAAAATTCTTGAGAAATGCCCCTGAAAAAAAACCACAAAGGGAAAACCAGTCCAAGAGAGTATTCTTCTTATAGAGCTTGGAGAATTTTTTTTTTTATAGCAGAAAATATTCAACAAAAATACACAAACTTCTCTCAATATTTGTGCCAAGCAACTTCCTAAAAAACAAAGCCTAAACACTTTGAAATTCATGCCCAAAATTTCAGTGAAATGTAGCCCTCGATTTTTGTGCTTGCTGCTGTACAAACTGTATGAAAATGTGCCCAAAGGCTACCTTGATTTCTATGCCAAGTTTTACTGTATGGATGCCTAGAAAAATGTGCCAAACTTAGTCTTAGTTTTTGTGCCCTTCCTCTATTGTACTACCTGCAAATCTCTTGCCGTATGGTCTAGATAACAGTATTGTATGACCTGCAATTAGTGCTGAAATTTATCCTCTAAGTGTGTGCCCTCTCTTTCCTTGAAATGCGCACCTTCCTTGCTACAATAAGCCTCCCTTTTCTCAGCTCAAAAAAATTCTTTTGGAATCTCTTGGAATATAAGTGACTCTTCACATTCTCCTCCTCTTCTTCTCAAAAGGTGTGCTCCACCTCTCCTCTAGTGCTCCTTTTATTTATCATTAATGAGTAACAACCATGAATCTTGATCTTCTATGACAGATGTTAATTTTTCCCTCATTGAGATAACTTAAGTCACTTATGTCTTTCAAATATAATGAAGTCACTTTTACCCATTAAATATTAAAAGTCTCAACTTGAATTTATAAAATCACTTTATAAAGTCACTAGAGAGAGACATTTGCGCAAACTCCTACCTCGACGCAATAAATGCAGAAGTACCTCTGAGCTACAAAATATACCACTCCCTCTTAGCGAGGGAAGTACTTCTAGAGCCTCCACCTAGATCTGTCTCTAACCCCATCATGTCCTCTAGTATTGTAGCCGCTTCCACTGCACTAGAAGCCTATGTTCCCTATGAACTCAAAGCATCTCCAACTAATTGCAATGAAATTTTATCAAGAGACCTACTCATCCAAGGTCCTCTCTTTGAAGCCTCAACACTGTCAAAATCAGTCTCCAACCACCCACTGGATCCAAGTACAGGATGACCAAGCACTCTGTACAATCTCTCAGACCAAACACCAAGAAACACACTTGGGTCAAAAGAGATTCCCTCTAGATATAAGTACACTAGTCCTTGAGAGAATACAATCCCACATCCATCTATCTCAAAATATGACACAGAGAGAAAGTTCACTAGTAGTTCAAGAACATATAATACCTCGACCAACTCCAGATACCCTCCTGACTCCAATTGGAATATAACATTTCCAAGTCCCTCTACAACTAAAACATGTCTGGTGCTCACCCCAAACCCCACATAGATTCCTGAGCCAATCTTTGAAAAGATGAGGAATATAGAACTCATCCCTATCATGTGTTGAGAGGCCCCGCTGTCTAAGAACCATGCAAGAGTTTTTGTACACCCTAGGCACCCAATGTTTGCAATATAAGCCATCAAGGAAAACTCCTTCTCAAAATTTTCCATGAATTCAACAACCTCAGTTAATACTGACACCTTTGGCTCCTCCCTCTTCTTCTTCTTGTTCAAACATTGGCCTGCATATTTCCCAACTCATGACATGCATAACATCTCACCTTACTCATGTCCTTCTTCTTGATATGAGAAGACTTTTTTTCCTTCTTATTTGCTACTATGAGGGAAACATTTTCCCCATTCTCCTCACACTTTTACTATCTACTACAAAGATCCTCCTGACGATTCTCTTATTGTAAGAAGTCATTCCACAATCTCTCCCAGTTGTGAAAATTTTCCCTGGAGACAACACCTTTAACAAAGGTGTTCCACTTCTCAGAAAAACCATTTAGAGTGGTCCTAACCAATTCTCCATATGTTATAACCTCTTTAACTGTTCCAAGTTCATCATGAAATTGAGCGATTTCGGTGAGATATGAGGACACATTTTTAGTCTCGGTCATCCTTATGTTCCACAAATTCTCTCTCAATACCATCTTTTTATTCTCATTGGAGATTTGGTATATCTTGGTCTAAGATTCCCACATCTTGTATGCATTTTATTTTCCAGCAACATGGGGAATAACATGGTCCTTGATTGCATCAAGAATCATCCTCTTGGCATTCATGTTATTCTTTTGGAATGCTGCCAAAAGAGTTGCATATGTAGGAACAATGACAAGATTCTTTTGTGTGCTATTCACAATGTCCCATAACTTAGCTTCCTCTAGAAACAAAACTGTCCTCTCCTTCCAAGGACTAAATTTCCCTACCCCATCCAACCTATCTTTGAACCTTAAGCTAGTTGCCATGAACTTCTCAACTAAAACTCAACTCTTCTCCTTCCTTCTTCAAGGCAAACACCCCTCTGCACTCACTGCAAATCAAGTGTCAAATCTCTTTTATACTGAACCTCAGACCTCCCGCTCTAATACTGATGCAGACCCCCTACATCTCCCTTGGGAGTACGCGACCTCTCAGTCTAGGATCGATCGACTTAGGAATATGAATCATCTCATAGGTTCACACTGAACCTCTTATATTTTCTCCACAGGCCAAAGTCCTACTTCTCGAGAGAGAAATCCCCTTTTCGGGAGTTTCTGAGTACCCGTAGAGTCCTCCATGTGACCCTGATCAAAACTGTGGGCTTAAAAGTTTGTTCCTGCACACTTCAGGATTTCAGACTTCTAGTGTCCTAGACACACTTGACTCCAAATCCACCGAACTCCAAACTAGTGAACTCTTTTGGATCAGATCTATGATCCATGTCCTTCAACAACCAATGAATGCGATCTACTTCGAAGCTTTGACATTCGGGAGTTTCGAACGCTCCAAAATATTTTCTCCTCGAAGTACTTTCCACGTGAAGCTAAGGATCGAGCACCACGTGGTCGTCTCAATCTAGGACTGAGATTATCCTTCAAGCAACCTTCAGTTAACGCTCTGCTTTTCCCTTGTCCTCTTCATCAAAGTTCACGATCTGTTGACGTGTGTCCTTCTCATATTGATGGCTTAGATGGACTTCGCTATTTCGCACTTCAGCGGTTCTAGCTGCACCTCAAAATTTCTCCTCTGAAGTGTGTTTCCTCTGAATCACACGGATCTCCGCCACATGTTCCTCTCAATCTAACGATCCAGATCTTCTTCGTTCTTCATGGCTTCACGAAGTTTGCACTATGCTCCTCGCGTATCTTTCTAAATTTCTTCCCCACAAACTATCGGATCTACTGCCACATACCCTTCTCAATACTAATAGCTAGGATTCACTTTGCCACTACATGACTTCGACAGCTTCCAATTCTACGCTACCACTTCCTCCCAGATAGCTCCTTTTGCTTTAAACTATACGCTGCCACGTACCCTCCTCTAGATCTATGGTCCATATGGGTTTCGACTTCGTAACTTCGGCAGTTTTGACCCTGTCATAAATGAAAAACGCCGAATACATGAATTTCGAAGGACTTCAGGATTTAACCTCCTCACACCTTCTCGATATCTAACGGTTGTTAGTGACCTTGACTTCCTCCGAAGGGATCTCCACCATCAATTCATGACCTTTAGTAGGTTTATCCCTTTTTGCTGAATCTTTTTTGCTATCTCTTCTGATCTTGATTCCTCCGAGGGTTTTATAGACCTCGACATACTTCCTTTGCAGTTCCTCCTGAATGCTTGGAAAATTCAAACTTAGAAAATATTTCTAAGTTCCTCCTGTGCACTCCTTGCACTTGTTCACCTCGAGACTCCAAATGTCTATGAGAACCTTTCACTCACTCTTTGCGCTCCACCAGTTCACTCCTCAACACTTAGCTCAATGTTGGCCCTATTCACACCTTGTATGAGACTTATTCAAAATTCTCTCTCCTCCGAGAAACTATGCACTCCTTGCAAGGTTTATGCGAAAACTCCCCTCTATCTCTCATGAGATTTAGAGTCCTGTCAGTGACTCTTGGCCCACACACTCCTTGTGGGCACTGTGCACACCTTGCACCAAAGCTCTGGAAAATTTCAAGTTATTTCCCCTCAGCTTCAGAGTCGCACTTGACTCGACCTTTGCACTCCTTGTGGGAACTGTACACTCCTTGCACTGAATCTCTCAAGAAGAGAAACAATTGAAACTTATAGAAACCTCACAGGTTTCCACTCATAGCCATGAAAACATACTCATGCATATGAACACATAAAACAAAGAAACATAAAAAAAAAATCACAGGTACTCGACTGAACTCAGACAATGAGAACATCCTACAAAAACCAGATAAATATAGAAAATAACCTCTTAGACATGAAAAAATATTTTTTGTATTATCTCTGAATGTCTTTACAGATTTTTACAAAGGCTGGACTGCAACATAGTCTCAATGCTTCCTCTCCTCCTACTACCAACTCTCTCTCTCTCTCTCTCAATTTTATACTTTGATCTTTTTCAAAAAAGGGTCTCATCTAGCCTATCCTTTCCATCGCCTTAGTGCCATGACTGTCTTAGTTAAGACACTTTATCCCTACGACCCATTACAATAAATGAATATCCAGACCTGAATCATATCTAGACCTTCTTACAGTCAACCATTAAGACAACCCTATCCACTACTTGTACAAAGGCATGGCTTGGATTTACTCAACCTTACACATAAATCTATATAGGGTCATATTTCAAATTTAAAAATGGGAGGGTCGACGCCTCTCCCTTTCTCCAATGCATGCCTACGTACTAGCTTGTTGGTGCACCTACTGAGGTGGAAAGATGCTCCTAAATCATACTCCACTGCTGCAAAAAATTCATGAGCTCCTGCTCATGATCTCGCCAGCTCTATTGAAATCCTTCTAGATCCTAAACTTCTTCTTGGAGTTGTCCGTTTTCTCCTCTTCTTTGCTGATGCTGTTGCTGCTGCCTTGCCACTGCAAGCTCTTCCTTGGTAAACCTCCTCCTATTTCCAACTATATCCTGCACTGATTCCAACATCAACCTCCTAATATTTTCAATCTCCTCGTCCAGCTAGTCTATGGGCTGGCTCCTCCTTTGCAATCTGCTCGACTGCAATTCCTCTTCCTTATGCACATCAAAGGGTAGATCGTTCTGATCCCCCGTGTTGTTTTTACCTCCTATGGCCTTATCTTGTCACTTTGTTGCAGACTCAAAGACTCTAGTTCTGCAGTTTTACCATTGACCTGCTGCTTAGCTTCCTCTTCTTTCGACAGATTGACTTCTATCAGCTCCTTTTTTGGCATATTCCCAACTTCCTCCAACTATTCTTTGGGCTGGTATGCTCCTTCACCTGTTTCCAACCTGGCTTGTTGGATGTGCCGACTTTGCACTATCACCCTTCTCTCTAGGGATTCCAATTCCTTATACATTTCAACAAAGTACATGATGTCTGCATCCTCTTTTGCTGCAGACTTCCATTCTGCAGGCATCTCCCGTTTGGCTCTATGGTTGAAATTTTTGAGCCATTTCTCAGAATGCTCACCTTCTTCTCTTACGGGCTTGGCAGATTCTAATGCCTCTACCAACTTCCTTTCCTCTGCTACACCTGTATCACAAACACAATTAATTTCAAAAACATTTGGCCCCATAACCTCTTTCTTGGATGCTTGTCACACCACCTCCTCATGTGCAACGCTTGCACTAGCCTTTGTTGGACTCTTTGGTAGAAATATCCGAATTCCCCCAATGATCATAACACTCCTCTAATCTCCCTCTGTCAACACTTCTTGCTGATATGAACTTTCCTCTGAGTTCTTGAGACTTTTAGCTAGCCTCAACTCATCTCCATTTCCCACCTGGCAATCTAAGATTATTTTTCTACCCTCCTGGCAGTCTATGAGATCCTGAATTGATCCCATCTCATTGCCCACCTGACAACTTGAAAATGTACCACTACCATCCTGACAACTTGAAAATGTACCACTACCCTCTTGAAAACTTATGAGATCAACCGATCTCAGTTCCTCCTTATCACCAAGATTTATCGCAATTTTTGACTCACATACGTGAATAATCTTATCCTCTGTGACACTGAAGTTTTCAGCATGCCTCAACCACTTTCTCAACATTTTTTGTTGCCTTCTAGCCAACAAATTCTGGATAGGCCACTTTAATTTACTATTCAAGGGCCATTCATATGTCCAACATCCTTTTGCTTCTTGCTGCATCTTCATCGTCGACGTTTTTATATCTACTCTTACCTTCTCGATCTCTTTATCTTTATACGGGTGGTCTTCTCCTTGACCACACCTATGGAATTTAGTAGCCATCTCTGTCTGCTTTCCATCCTGGCAAGTTTGCTGATCACTCTTCAACTAAGGGCATCTCCAACTTCTCCTACATCCCACCTGGCTGTTTGCTTGACTGCTACACACTTTCAAGCAATCATACACAGAGCATCAACACTCTGCCTCTCTTCACATGTTGTCTATAGGCGAAACCTATGATACTACTTGATGTTATCAAAATTTCTCCTATGTCTCTTTTGTCTGTTGTCTGTAAAACAAAATCAAGCTTTGATACCACTTGATGCAGACCCCCTACATTTACCTCGGGGCTATGTGACCTCCTGGTCTAGGATTGATCAACTTTGGGAGCTGAATCAACTCACAGGTTCACACTGGACCTCTTCTATTTTCTCCACAGGCCAAAGTCCTACATCTTAGGAGTGAAAGATCTTTTTCGGGAGTTTCTAAGTACCCACAGAGTCCTCCACGTGACCCTATTCAAAATCGTGGGCTTAAAACTTCGTTCTCACACACTTCGAGATTTCAGACTTTGGGTGTCCTCGACACACCTGACTCCAAATACGCCGAAATCTGAACTGGCGAACTCTTTTGGACTAGATCTATGATGCACGTCCTTCAACAACCAATGAATGTGATATACTTCGAAGCTTCGGCGTTTGGGAGTTTCAAATGCTCCAAAACCTTTTCTCCTCGAAGTACTTTCCACGTGAAGCTAAGGATTGAGCGCCACGTGGTCGTCTCAATCTACGACTGAGATTATCCTTCGAGCGACCTTCAATCAACGATTTGATTTCTTGTTGTCCTCTTTGTCGAAGTCGACTATCTATTTCCGTGTGTCCTTCTCATATCGATGACTTAGATGGACTTCACTATTTTGTGCTTCAGCGGTTCTGGCTGCACCTCAAAATTTCTCCTCCGAAGTGTGTTTCCTTCGAATCACATAGATCTCTACCACGTGTTCCTGTCGATCTAACGGTCCAGATCTACTTCATTCTTCATGGCTTTGAAAAGTTTTGACTTTGCTCCTCATGTATCTTTTCAAAGTTCTTCCCCACGAACTATCAGATCTTCTGCCACATACCCTTCTCGATGCCGACGACTAGGATTCACTTCACCACTACAAGACTTCGAAAACTTCCAGTGCTACACTACCACTTCCTCTTGGATAAATTCTTCTCCTTCTTTCAACGATATGCTGCCATGTACCCTCCTCTGGATCTATGATCCAGATGGGTTTCATATTCATAACTTCAAGAGTTTTGACCCCGTCACAAACAAAAAACTCCAAATACATGAATTTCGAAGGACTTCAAGATTTAACCTCCTCGCACCTTCTCGAGATCTAATGATTGTTAGTGACCCCAAATTCCTTAGAAGGGATATCCACCGTCAATTCACTACCTTCAACATGTTTCTCCCTTTTTGCTGAATATTTTTTGCTATCTCTTCTGAGATTGATTCCTCCGAGGGTTTTATAGACCTCGACACACTTCCTCTGCAGTTCCTCCTGAATGCTTGGAAACTTCAAACTTAGAAAATTTTCTAAGTTCCTCCTGTGCACTCCTTGCACTTGTTCACCTTGATACTCCAAAGGTCTCTGAGAACCTTTCAAGCACTCTTTGTGCTCCATCAGTTCACTCCTAAACACTTAGATTAGTGTTGGCCCTATACACACCTTGCATGAGACTTCGTCAAACTTCTCTCTCCTTCGAGTAATTGTGCACTCCTTGCACGCTTTCTACGAAAACTACCCTCTATATCTCCTGAGATTTAGAGTCTTGTTAGTGACTCTTGGCTTGCGCACTCCTTGCGAGCACTATGCACTCCTTGCACCAAAGCTCTGCAAAATTTCAAGTTATTTCCCCTCAGCTTAAGATTCAAACTTGACTTGACCTTCGCACTCCTTGCAGGCACTGTGAACTCCTTACATTGAATCTTTCAATAAGACAAACAATTGAAACTTATAGAATCCTCATAGGTTTCCACCCATATTCATGAAAACATACTCATGCATATGAGCACATAAAACAAAGAAACAAAAAGAAAACGTCACAGGTACTCGAATGAAATCAGACAATGAGAACACCATACATAAACCAGATAAGTATAGACAAGAACCTCATCGACAAGAGAAACTACTTTTTGTATTATCTTTGAATGTCTATACAAATGTTTACAAAGGTTGGACTACAACAAAGTCTCAATGCTTCCTCTCCTCTCTTGAGCTCTCTTCTACATTTCTCTCCTCCTACTACCAACTCTCTCTCTCTCTCTCTCAATTTGATACCTTGATCTTTTTCAAAAAAGGGGATCATCTAACCTATCCTTTCCACCTCCTTAGTGCCATCGCTGTCTTAGTTAAGACACCTTATCCCGACGACTAATTACAATGAATGAAGATATAGACCTGAATTAGATCTAGACCTGCTTACAATCAACCATTAAGATGACCCTATCCACTACCTGTACAAAGGCATGGATTGGCTTTACTCAACCTTACACATAAATCCGTATAGGGTCATATTTCAAATTTAAAAATGGGAGGGTCGACGCCTCTCCCTTTCTCTAGTGCATGCTTACGTGCTGGCTTGCTAGCGCACTTGCTGAGGTGGAAATATGCTCGTGCATCAGATACCATGTTGAAAAAATATGATCTCAAACAGTTATCCAACACTAGATTTAAACCTCCTATATTCATTCATCAATAAATCAATGGAACCACATGCATTTTACTCAAACTATGAGAATAAATACAAATGACTAAGCAATTTGAAAATATAACATAAGAAATATAAATGGACAACAAACAAAATCACCACATTTGACACTTAGAATTTCTGGACAATGCCCTTGGAAAAAACCCACAAGGGGAAAACCAGACCAAGAGAGTATTTTTCTTATTGAGCTCAGAGAATTTTTCATTTTACATCAGAAAATCTTCAACAAAAATACACAAACGTATCTCAAGATTTGTGCCAAGCAACTTCCTAAAAAATAGAGCCAAAACACTTTGAAATTCGTGCCCAAAATTTCAGTGAAATGTAGCCCTTGATTTCTATGCTTGTTGCTATACAAATTGTACGAAAATGTGCCCAAAAAATCGTGCCTAAAGGATGCCTCGATTTCTATGCCAATGTTTACTGTACGACTGCCTAGAAAACCATGCCAAATTTAGTCTCAGTTTCTATACCCTTCCTCTGCTGTACCACCAATAAATATCTTGTTGTATGGTCGAGATATCCATACTGTAGGCCTGCAAATAATGTTGAAATTTCTCCTTGAAGTACGTGCCCCCTATTGGCTTGAAATGTGTTCCTTCCTTGTTGCAATAACCCTCTCTTTTCTTAGCTAAGAAAAAATCTCTTGGAATCTCTTCTAATCTCTTGGAATATGAGTGAATCTTCACATTCCCCTCCTCTTCTTCTCAAAACGTGTTCCCCAACTCTCCTCTAGTGCTCCTTTTATTACTCATTAATGAGTAAAAACCATGACCCTTGATCTTCTATGTCCCTTGATCTTCTATGACAGATGTGATTTTTTCCCTCATTGAGATAGCTTAAGTCACTTAAGCCATTCAATTATCATAAAGTCACTTTTACCCATTAAATATTAAAAGACTCAACTTGACTTTATAAAATCACTTTATAAAGTCATTAGAGAGAGACATTTGCTTGGACTCCTGCCTAGGCACAATAAATGAAATACCTCCGAGCTACAATATCTAACAAAAGGTACCCATGTTATTGACAAAAATTCAGCCCATGGAATTGGAATATGGACTACAAGTAGGCCTAATCTCATCAAAATATTCAACACACAAAATCTATAACTACCCAATTCAAACCTATAAAATCCTAATTGAAATCCTGGATACCCAAATTGGGCCTGGAAAAACTCACCTAAGATCTACTTTTGATTTTTTTTGTCTAGCCCAAAGGATCATTCAATCTTGCCTCGCGACATAGTACAAAGGAAAAGCTCGACCTTCTCACATTTTTATTTTTGAAAAAAATTGTAATCCCAATTTTTGTGGTTTTCCAAAATTCAGAGAAAGAGTTCAAGGAAATGTCTTGCTACATGAAAATAACTTTTGAATCCACAGACTATGTTAGCGACATTTCTTGTAAGGTGGGTTAGAATGCAAAGGAGTGGGTTAAAACCCCACTTACCCTAAGTACCGGAATCAAAATGCGCTTGTGGTAAGCGACAAGCAAATTTGGACGACAGAGATTCGCATGCCCGGATCAACGACGCACCTAGGATTCCGGAGCCCCCCCACCTTTCTAATTTTAAGTGGAGGGGGGGGGGGTCAGAAATCATGGGTGCACCTCTTCGACGACTGTGATTTGAGCGCCTGGATCAACGGTGTGCAGGGTGATTCCGGAGCCCCCCCACCTTTCTACCTTTAAGCGGAGGGGGGGGAGGGTCTGGAATCGAGGACGCATCTCTTCGACGACTGCGTTTTGAGCGCCTGGATCAACGACGCACAGACAATATGGTCTTCCTCTATCCTTTTGCGTTTAACCAACGTGGGGCCCCCTTTCATGTCGCATCATCTTTCCATCTGTTCTCCACCTGACCGTGCGATGAGGCTCGCTCCCTGTAGCCCCTTCTGCATCCTCCGATATCTTGTTAAGCCCTAATATTGGCTCATTACCACTTAATTGGGGCATATTAGATTAGTAATGTTATTTTATTTATGTCGGATTTAGGCCATTAGTTGTGATTTAGATTAGTAATGTTATTTTATTTATGTCGGCTTTAGGC